>JAPMUY010010665.1:62500-85000 GCA_026901105.3 Galaxias olidus
TGTGAATGTGATTCTGTCTATGTCTGTATAATGTATCTTTAAAGTTGTAGTTTTTTTTTTATTCATTGTTTTTCTTGTTTACAGGAAATAGATAAATGCCAAACACAGTCACACATTGGGTTTTAGTCTGGAGGGACTACATATCCCAAACATAGTCACAGCATGAGCTCTATGCTGGGTCTCAAACCGCTACTACTACTTTTTTCTTTCAGTAGGTACTACAGCTGCCCTTACAAAGTATGTACTTTTGTTTAAAGTAGGCATACAATTGGGACATACTACTTCATCATAACATCCGTCGCAGTCCGTAGCACCAAATTAGAAAATCGGTACTTCATCGGTGCGGAGAATTGATGTCACGTATCTTCCGCTTCGCAGAGCATTGTGGGTAAAAGAAAAGCCAGAAAAGTATGCTGGCTAAAATACTGTAAAATGCGATCGGATGTAGTAAGACATCCTGGTATTTCTTGGCTTACTACATTTTACAAACTATGTATTGGGAATCTTTTTCTGGCTTACTATATAGTATGCTAGTATAGGTCTGGGACGTAGTCTTATTCCGGAGGGACAGCATATCCCAAACACACTCATACTATGCCCTTTAGACTGGACATAGGTGTTTTTTGTCTAATAAAAAAAAAAAGATTTTAATTGGGACTGTTTATTAAAATGTGTACAGTGACATAAAGTGTATAATACATGTAGATCATTGTCATCGTAATCATCCTCATGATCAGCATTGTATCCCACATTGCCTCTACTAGAATTACAAAAATCTGTTGTGGGTCCATTACAAAAGCTATTCAGGTAATGAGCTGACAGACTGAGCCAAGACTGTGATAAGATTCTTAGGAAGAAAACTAAAGCAGTATCCCGTTTCTGGGCATTGGTTATGTTGAATTGTGATTGAATGTATTGATGTATATGTAGGGTATATCCAGAGTGTGGTTGGAATGCAGTATATTCCCGTGTTTCATTTATTCACAGAGTTTTATCTTCAAATGTCCATCAATCCAATCGCAGGCCTCATAGCTTGCTCTCACAATTTAAACTATCTTTCTGCTGTCCAATCCTGTTGCTTTCCTGAGAAGCTGACCCGCCTTCTGGTTTATCTGCAAAGAGAACAACAAATGTCAGTCCAATATCAGCAACGCTCCATCCCTCCACCCCTACATCCCTTCATCCCTCCATCTCTCCACCCCTATATCCCTTCATGATCTTTACCCTTTCTTTAGTAATTTTGGCTTTTATCCCTTCATCCATCAGTGACCACGTGGAACACACTTTACTAGTTGTCTTAGTGTGATCACTACTTGTGCGTGTGTGTGTGTGTGTGTGTGTGTGTGTGTGTGTGTGTGTTTGTTTTTCTATACTTGTGGGGACCAAAATTTGAATTTTACTATCCAAGTTAGGACCTTTTGGAGATAGGACCAAATGGTGGTCCTCACAAGTTTATTCTATAATTATT
Source organism: Galaxias olidus (assembly GCA_026901105.3). Taxonomy (NCBI): domain Eukaryota; kingdom Metazoa; phylum Chordata; class Actinopteri; order Galaxiiformes; family Galaxiidae; genus Galaxias; species Galaxias olidus. The sequence continues at coordinate 63,969 of JAPMUY010010665.1, forward strand.
CTATCAAACGGTTGCTCTAAAATACCTAGTATAAGATACAACAATGTTCCTTGGGATAAAGGCAACATATTGAACACCAAAAAAAGTCTATAAAATGTTTTTCTCGACAATAAAACAATATTTAAAAGATTATAGTTAAGGGTTAAGGTTAGGCAAAGTGTCACGGTTAAGGTTAGGCATAGAATAAAGGTGATGGTTAGGATAAGGGTTCAGTTTAGTTTTTACAAAAAACATCCCTTTTCAATTAAATTAAGGGTAAAATTACTTTCCGGTCCTAATTAGAATACAAATACAAAGCTGTGTGTGTGTGTGTGTGTGTGCATGCGTGCATGTGTGTATGTTGCCTCCTCACCCGGTGTGTGTCTGTGTAGTAGGCGTGGCCCCGACAGTCCTATCCCCAGGGCACCAATAGGAGCAGTGGTCAGGATGGCTAGAACCGCCAGTGTCAGCACAACTTGCCCGTAGCCAATCAGAACCTCGTCTCCCTCCACGCGAGCCACTTCCAGAGCTTTGTAGCCAATCGCGGCCTAGAACAATATTGAACAACAGTCAGAATCACATTGGACACACAGTTGAGACATATTGACGACATTTAAACAATTAAACAAGATATGAACAGTAGCTTTGGAGAGCAAGACTGTAGTATAACTGTATACCTGTACAGTAGCTTTAGGGACTGTAGTATAACTGTATACCTGTACAGTAGCTTTAGGGACTGTAGAATAACTGTATACCTGTACAGTAGCTTTAGGGACTGTAGTATAAATGTATACCTGTACAGTAGCTTTGGGGAGCCAGGCCACAGAGATGAAGAGCTTCTCCTTCAGGTTGAAACCAGCGTAGTGGACCATTAAGTAGGTGACCAGCAGACGAACCACCACACCAATACCGATACAGGCCAGCCCCAGACCTGGAGGAGGGGAGAAGGGGACAGTGAGGGAGACAGAGAGGGTTCCATACAACTTACTTCACCTTAACACAAAAAAAAAGCCTAAAAAAAGCCTTTTTTAATCATATTATTATGGGATTGTTCTTACCCACTGTGTTGGGATTCAGCATCGTCACGGTGATGTCCGCACCAATCAGACTGAACAGCAGAGGCTGAAAGACATCCCAGGCTCTTCCCATCAGGTCTACCACCGGAGCCTGTATAGGATTAGAGCAGCCTTAGTAACCCGCGGTTACCAGGGGACATGTTGGGATGGTTCTACAACAGCTTGACCATAGAAAAGAGGTTGGACTAATGTAATGGTACCTGCAAACATTATTTACAGAATACCTTTGATTACAGTTAAATAAAAATGCAAACCAACAAGCTCCCACCTTTTCTTTCCCCCATCCAAGGCCAGATACAAAGGCCAAGACCAGAGTACAGAAAACCCCGGCCCCTTTGAAGCCAGCGACGTTGCTTACAAACCCAGAAAAGACCGCCAGGCCCAGCAGGATTCCAGCCCTGCGCACCGCACGGTCCTCCTGATAGGGGGCGACAGAGAGACAGAAAGCTCTGGTCACAAAGAGATGACCACGGAAAAGGTATCTGAATAGCCTAGCAAGAGGCTAACACGTGTTATAATGGCACTTATAACTTTTACGGCAACCACATGAAAGAAACATGCACACACGTACACAGTATTTCTTTCAATGTATCTAAATGTACTAATCTGTGGATTTTGTTTGTAAAGGAGTATGACCCACACTCTACCTGATCATTGCTGGGGATAAAGCATAGGAAGAGTCCCATGAGAAGTCCAGCCGCCATTCCTACTACCACCTCCACCACTCCTTTCAACACGTTCACCCATGTCGCACCTGCAGCACGAGATAGCTTAGCAGTTAGCATTTACCCATAGTCCTTTATCCATATTCTAGCTTAGTGAGATAGCTTAGCAGTTAGCATTTACCCACAGTCTTTTATCCACATACTAGCTTAGCGAGATAGCTTAGCAGCATTTAACCATGGTACGGGCAGAACATTTAGATTGTCCATCACCAGTGATGGTAATTCCACATGATGTTCTACACGGTGCATGTGTGTGTGTGTGTGTGTCTGTGTGTGAAATTACCTGTGGAGAAGGCCACTCCCAGACAAGTCGAAAACCCTGTGATTGCCAGAATCGCGTCGAAGCTCCCAGCTGCCAGAAGTAGAGTTGGGATCCCCTTCTCCACTCCATACCCCTCTTTCTGCAGGAGGAGCATAGCAGGAACGACTACTGCTGGCGACACTGCTGACAGTACAAAGCTAAAAGACAGAGATACAGTAAATAAAGTTATTACAAAATGAAATTAACCTTTCAGGGATAAAACATGGTCTTGAATATATTTCACTGTATCCCAACACGTAGGACTGCAAGGACCAAACGTTTCAAACGTAGTCATCAAACTTTTTATGATTGAGTAAGGAATAATAATAATTAATATAATAAATAAAACAATGTATAATAATAATTTTTTATTAATCTACCATAGTTTTCATTCACTTATGATAGGCTATGTGTGGAGAAGTAATGTATGCGCTGTGTGTTTTCAATCCAGTATAAAGCACCAGACCCAGGATAATGTTGTGTGTTACCCCAGTATGAAGCACCAGATACAGTATAATGTTGAGTGTTACCCCACCCCTTTGCCACCCCATTAAATACTTTTCTAGATCCGCCACTGTACCCCAGCATGAAGCACCAGATACAGTATAATGTTGTGTGTTACCCCAGTATGAAGCACCAGAGCCAAGGTAGACCCAGGAGGAAGTGGGCCACGACAGCCACAGTGGAGGCCTCCACGGAGCAGGGACTCACAGCTACACGTAAACACACTGATTTCAGACGAAACAGCGCCTGGAGGAAACAACACACACACACACTGATTTCAGACGAAACAGCGCCTGGAGGAAACAACACACACACAGTCAACATTATAGCACCACTGCACACGTGTTTGAACAGTTCAGCCCTGTTTGTTTACTTAGTAGCCATTTGGCAGGCAACTAACATAAGTGTGTATGTGTGTGTTGTCTGCAGAACACTGTGTGTGTGTGTGTGCCCGTCAGGCTCATATTCTTCTGATGTGTTGTCTTACTGATTAACTTGTTATAAAATATACCAGGCCTTACCTACCTATTTTTTTTTCTTTTTTTTTACACTGAGTGACAAAACGTTTGGTGGTTTGCAGCCAAAGGACTTTGCGAGGTCTATGCAATAAACTCCAGCTGCATTGCTTCTGTTGGCCTTGGGTAGCTGATTGAGAAATCTTTGATAAACGCAGCTCGACAAACTGTTCAAATTCATGGAAACATTTTACAGGTGGGCAAATGTCACTTATTACCTGTTGTAAAATAAACAATAAGATACAATTCTGTGATGTGTTTATGCTGTAAATAAATAATCTTCTTGTTGGTAGCTAGCTAATTACAGCTAACGTTAACGTTAGCTGGTTCGATAACGGAAAAAAACATAATGGTTTATATTATTACACTTTTGTCTTCATGTATTGTAATGCCTGTTATGCCTGGCCACGTATCCAGTGTCAACAATGGGAACTTCTTAAGCAATTGTTTGACAACACGTAGACTCGCTGTTATTTTGTTTTTGTTTTTATAAATGGTTAAGGCATGGAGACGAACTCCCATACAGTTAGCTTGTGTTGCGTAACCGGCCCGGTTGCCACGGTAACGAGTATCTCATGTGACCTTTTAATCGCCGTTTTTGTAAACGGAATCTGTTAGGAATTATTAGACCGATTAATGAAACGATGATTGTATCTCACATCAAACTGTTTAATAGCCAATATTGTAGAATGTGAAGTAATGACAATCTGATTGTTTTTAAACATATATATATATATATATATATATATATATATATATATATATATATATATATATATATATATATATATATATATATATATATATATATATATATATATATATATATATAAATATACAGTTAATCTGAAAATCGTTTTAGGAATGCATGTATAGTTTGAATTGTTTATATTGTTAAGAATGTGTTTAGTATTTACGGACTCAGTTGGCCATTGGATAGCTTATTTAGAAGCTACAGAGAAACTAGCTGCACTCAGCGATTATTTTTTATTTAATTTTTCATATTACGTCTACCCTGGTATATCCATCTACTTCACAGGTGTTACATATGTGTGTGTATATAGTGTGTAACGTGTGTGTGTGTTATGGTATGTGTATGTTACCATATGGTCTAGACCCAGCCCTGCCCGGGTTAGTATGACGGTCAAAGCGATGTTTCTGAGAGCAGCTGACCAGTTCTGATCGATGTAGACAGCGTCTGTCACATAGGGTATGTTACGGAGTGCTAGACCAGCTAGCAGCATGCCTGTAACACACACACAAACACACACACACAATAAATACAATAGACACACCCACAAAAATAAATGCAATTCATAGTGATTGAAGTTAAGTTTGTTTTAAGTCAAGCTAGTCCACAATCTAAAGACTATATAGTAGCCTATGTGATTTCTCCTAGTCTATAATGGACTTTGTGATTGTTCTGGAATGGACTGAAAGCAAGTAATATGTTTTCGGCCAAGTCATTTGTAGATGAGGGACGTACCAATTAGAGGTGGGAACGGGGGGAGTCGGGGTAGGTGGATCATTCCGACCAGTTTGCCTCCTAACACAGCGCTGATGAAGAGGATGATGATTCCAAAGAGATTCTCCCCTGGAAGACATTGTTTCTGTGTAATGGACCAGACCACAGCAAACAGCAGACCCAGCATACAGCCTAGAGGAGAGGACAGAGAGACACAGAGGAGGAGAGATCAACTACGGACCAGACCAAAGCAAACAGCAGACCCAGCATACAGCCTAGAGGAGAGGACAGAGAGACACAGAGGAGGAGAGCTCAACTACGGACCAGACCAAAGCAAACAGCAGACCCAGCATACAGCCTAGAGGAGAGGACAGAGAGACACAGAGGAGGAGAGATCAACTACGGACCAGACCACGGCAAACAGTAGACCCAGCATACAGCCTAGAGGAGAGGACAGAGAGACACAGAGGAGGAGAGATCAACTACGGACCAGTCCAAAGCAAACAGCAGACCCAGCATACAGCCTAGAGGAGAGGACAGAGAGACACAGAGGAGGAGAGATCAACTACGGACCAGACCAAAGCAAACAGCAGACCCAGCATACAGCCTAGAGGAGAGGACAGAGAGACACAGAGGAGGAGAGATCAACTACGGACCAGACCAAAGCAAACAGCAGACCCAGCATACAGCCTAGAGGAGAGGACAGAGAGACACAGAGGAGGAGAGATCAACTACGGACCAGACCAAAGCAAACAGCAGACCCAGCATACAGCCTAGAGGAGAGGACAGAGAGACACAGAGGAGGAGAGATCAACTACGGACCAGACCAAAGCAAACAGCAGACCCAGCATACAGCCTAGAGGAGAGGACAGAGAGACACAGAGGAGGAGAGATCAACTACGGACCAGACCAAAGCAAACAGCAGACCCAGCATACAGCCTAGAGGAGAGGACAGAGAGACACAGAGGAGGAGAGATCAACTACGGACCAGACCAAAGCAAACAGCAGACCCAGCATACAGCCTAGAGGAGAGGACAGAGAGACACAGAGGAGGAGAGATCAACTACGGACCAGTCCTGCCAACAGCCCATCATACACACACACACAGACACACACACACACACACTCACACACTCACACACGCACACACTCACAGCATACAGCCCTAGAGGACTAACTTGTCCTGTAAACAGCTCATCATACGCACACACACACACACACACACACACACACACAGCATACAGCCCTAGAGGACTAACTTGTCCTGCAAACAGCTAATCACACACACACACACACACACACAGACACACGCATACACGCAGTGCTACCTTTGGTGATGATGTGTGCCGTCAGGCCGTGTGGTCGAGGACATCTCTGTCTCAGTCTGTTAAAGCAGGAACAGCATGAAGAAGAGGACTCCACCATAGTCATCCTCACCTACACACACACACACACACACACACACACACACAACATGTTTGTGAGTGTGTTTTACATAGTCACACGGTATTTCAGAACCTAGAAGTCTATTTGACCGGTAAGTCCATTATGATAGCCTAGTGGTTCAGACAGCAGCTGTGTGTACACAAGCAGTTGTTTTGTAGACACAAGGCTTTGCTCCAACAGTGACGTAAAGCTAAATTACAGTTCTTACTCTTTACAGAACAAGTATCTAAATCTCCCAGACTGGCTTTTTGTAGATTGTGAAGATTGCCGCCATAATTATTATTTTAGGAACGTTGGGATTACGACAAGATTTGTTAGTGACCACACACACACTCTACACACACACACACACACAGAGGTTTGAACCTTGGATTAAACTGTAAAGGTCTGTTTCTAATTTAGCACATCGCCATCTATCACCAGAAACGAGATATTTTACTGCAAAGGTCTTTACACACCGGGGACGTTTTTTTCGTGCGATTAATTCGCAAATAATTTTTTTTTTAGAACGCAGACATTTGTTATGGGTCCTTACACACAGGACGCAAAGTTTTGTCCGCAAAAAAGCGGCATTATTTTGGGGGGGGGACACAAGTTCGATTTTTGTAAGGCGAATAAAAACATAACCATTCACAATGAGGTTGGTTTTGATGCGTCAAATTCGCATTCGCATTTTCCTGTCGTTTTTTCGTTACCCCCCTGGTGTGTAAAGGCCTTAAAGGTCTATTTCTAACTACATCTCTCCATTTATCACGAGAAACACTAAGAGATATTGAACTAAAAGTCTGTTTCTAACTGACATTAGTTACATTAATGTTTTGAAAATCAGTAAGCTAACATTTTTGCTATTATGGTTGTTTCTTACAGTAGTTTATTCTTGGGGTCCCCAGGGACCCCAATCGGTAGTCCTTGTAGGTTAAATATGTTGATAGGATGAGGGTTAAAGGACAGAGGGTTAAAGGCCAGGGGGCTAAGGGTTACTCTTCCCATTCCCTTTTCTTTTCTTCTTTTCTTTAATCCTCAGACTTCCATCTTCAGTCCGTTCAGTGAAAGTAAGGCCATCACCACGTGACCCAACTATAACATGTCTATTTCAGAAACCCATATCCTCCCCCTCTACCATGCGCCTCTGTGTTTGTTATTTCAATTCTCTCCTCCCCCTCTAGCATGCGCCTCTGTGTTTATTATTTCAATTCTCTCCTAGCCCTCTACCATGCGCCTCTGTGTTTATTATTTCAATTCTCTCCTAGCCCTCTACCATGCGCCTCTGTGTTTATTATTTAGATTCTCTTCTCCCCCTCTACCATGCGCCTCTGTGTTTATTATTTCAATTCTCTCCTCCCCCTCTAACATGTGCCTCTGTTTTCATTGTTTTACTTCTCTTATCACTCCTTCGTCTATTCAGTGACACGCCGCGCACACATTAAAGCATCGCCAGGTTAATCTGTAAACTAAGAACCTGACTTTAGACCCTTCTCCAATCCTCGCTAACCAAACGACAATGTGAAAAAGGTTTGGAAAAGTCGCCATCATGGCACATTAGTATGAGCTTATAAACTGGGCTAATTAAAAAAAGTCTGAAGTAATTGTAATGAGTTGATGAAAGCTGCATTTTCTCCATGTATTATGATTGCCCTTAATTGAACTCGTTGAACTTGCTGAACTCTCCAACTACAGCTGGCTAGCACAGTAAGCTTTGAAATAAAACAATGATTTATCGCAGCCATCTCTCACCCACATAAACACACTGCCGTATTTCAATATTAATTTCACTACAATACATTTACAACTGTCCTCAGGAAACTCTCCGATATTTTAAATGTAAAAATTCCACTTTATACAATTAAAGGTTATATGATGAATAAATAAACAATAAAACATAATTGTTGTGATTTGGATGATTCGGATTCTGATCCAGCGTCTATATTTGTCCTAAATATACTCTCAAATAAATTAAACAGAACACAAACGTAAGGAGTCATGATTGTAAAGTTGCTATGACAGAACTCTGAAAGAGGTTCACCTCAGTGTGCGTGCTCTCCTCAAGATCCTCCATCCTACGAAAGGAACTCACCTCAGGTTCCATCTTAGAAAGAAACACACACACACACTGTACTCTGCAGCTAACACACGAACACACACACACACACCGTATTCTGCAGCCAACACACAAACACACACACCGTATTCTGCAGCTAACACACAAACACACACACCGTATTCTGCAGCTAACACACAAACACACACACCGTATTCTGCAGCTAACACACAAACACACACACCGTATTCTGCAGCTAACACACAAACACACACACCGTATTCTGCAGCTAACACACAAACACACACACCGTGTTCTGCAGCCAACACACAAACACGCATTCGTTAAGAGCAGAACGTCAAGACCTCCTCACTCTGTCCTCGTAGCTCTGCACTAGAATTGGAAACAATCCTGTGAGACCACTTGGCTTTTGACTATTCTGTTCACGCACAGAAACACATACACAGGCACGACTACAGTGCACACAAGCAAACATACGTAATAAAGGCTTGGTCTGGTTTGTTTATTAAATATTAAACTAACCTGTGCCTTAATCGCTTTACACAGAAATTACACAGCAACATGCAATTGAAGTATCCAAAGCTCTTCGTAAAAACACACACAAACAGAAACACACGTACTTGGAGCAATCAAGAGTAGGACGAGCACAAAAAAAAGGTTTGACCTGCAATAAATCAACGTTTCCTCATAGTGGGGACATTATCTCAAATCCAGCTAAGTCAAAGGATGTAATAGATAAGTTATTTAAAGAACTGCATAACCATAAAATATATTCAAACAGATCAAAATCTCATGCTCTGTCAACCTCACACACTGTGGAGTTTCATTAAGAAACTAAAATAACAGGTCCGTTCTGCCTAACAGAAGCAGACACAGACTAATAGAACTGGTCCATCCTGTATTACCTTAACAGAACCAGACACAGACTAATAGAACAGGTAAATTCTGGATTAGTGTAACAGAACCAGTTACAGACTAATGTAAGAGGCCTATTCTGTGTTACTCTAACAGAACCAGACAAAACTAATGTAACAGGTCCATTCTGTGTTACTCTAACAGAACCAGACAAAACTAATGTAAGAGGTCCATTCTGTGGTACTATAACTGAACCAGACACAGACTAATGTAACAGGTCCATTCTGTGTTACTCTAACAGAACCAGACACAGACTAATGTAACAGGTCCATTCTGTGTTACTCTAACAGAACCAGACACAGACTAATGTAACAGGTCCATTCTGTCTCACAGAATCAGACACACGGAGAGACCTGTATCACATGTTTGTTGTATATCAAAGTGAGACTGTTTAATTTGAGACACTGTTCGTTACATTACCATGTGTAGCCACTAGAGGGCGACGTGTACCTTACTCCGTTTAGCCTTGGTCCTTCATCCATGTAAAGAAGACGTTTTACAGAAATTGTACTATTAATAAACAATATAAATTTTTTTTATTATAAATTATCCATGGATCAAAAATAAATTATACAATTCTCTCAGATAATTTTCTTTAAAAGCATTTAATCCAAAAGAAAACGTGACCACCAGACTTACAATGAGGTTCGAGTGTGTGAGTCCAAACAAAAGGTGGAAAAGCTTTGTGTGTTCACTCTCCCCGACTGATGGAGACTTGTTCAAAAAGTAAACCATGGTGTGTTTAGAATCACAGTGTTTGTGTCAGGGTCAGCTCCAGAGGGCAGACTGATGGAGACGTGTTAAAAGCAAACCATGGCGTGTTTAGAATCTTCAACTCACAGTGTTTGGGTCAAGGTCAGCTCCTGAGGGCAGAGCAGCACTGTTTTAACGACTGTATTGTCATGGCACTGTACATTCTTTTACCTCATAAAACCAGTACACCTCACACCAAGTCAACACACTTTAAAATAACTCAGTAAAATTATAATAAAAAATTATAATTCCAAGGTTTACTGTTTTTTTTATTAACAAAAGGCCCTATAAAACTTATAAAACTTGTCCTATAAAAATGTCTTACTTAAAGAACTAAATTATTTCTATCTTGAAGAAATTGGCCAATGCAATAGTAAAAATGTTATATAGACTACCACTGTTGGTCTAGTTTGAAACCTAACCTTGGACCTAAGGGATGAACTGGGTTAACGTCTTACTGCCAGGAATGATGCGTGGTCACAGGTTACCACGGCCGTGATATTTCCTTTATAAATAAACATGTCATTGTTTTGTTCTTTTCAGCCAAACAAATCTGTGTGATGTTGTTTATATCTAAACATGACCTTGTTATTGTAACATGGTAGCCGCTTTGTCGCCAACCACTACTATGCTATACTTTATCTAAATATCACAAAGAAACGATTGCGTTACTACGGTAGGCTTGAGGGCAGTTGGACGTTGCCACGGCAACAGACACGGTCAGTGACGCATGCACAAGACTTGATTTTGTTTTAGTATAGACACATTCAATTACAACTAGTGTTCATGTTCTCATATAAGTATTTATTCTTTATTTCAACTCAAAATATAAAAAAAAATTCAGAAACAATTCTAACACAGTGCAAGGTCTAAATCCTTATGTTTTACATTTATGGAATGCCATCAGTACAGTAAAAGAAAACAAATTTGATCTGATTTGATCAAATATAGGTCTATTAATTTCCCTGTTGAGTAGTAAAAATAAAAATAAAATTACTTTTCAAACAGAAATGTATTTTTCTTTGATACTGTTCTTTACTGAAAGCTTAAAAGAGTACACTTTACTGAAAGCCTCAAAGAGTATACTTTCCTGAAAGCTTAAAAGAGTATACTTTTTAAAGGTTTCAAAGAGAATAGTTCGCTGAAAAGCCTCCCTACATTGTAATCTGATGCGCTGCATCATTTTACATTTTACACACGGTCACTTAAGTATTGTGTCCAGGTTAAAACCACAAGACGCTCTCTACTGCATTGATACATCTCAGTTGAAAGTGGTCTTTCACGTCACGTGGTAGGTTCTTCACTCACCCACAGACTGTAAGAGAAGATTGTTATTCTCCACAGTAAAGTATGAGAATCTGATGCTTTCCAATTCACTAAACCCCCTTTATCCTTCTCACACTGCAGGAAGATGACCTCACAGTTTGTTTTTTAAAGGTGGTGTTTCAGATTAAACAGCGAAGATGTTTTCCCACGCTAAAGGATCTTTTCTCTTTGTGTGTATACTCTACAAGAGATTCAGCAAACCTGTAACCACAGTGAAGACATAATAGCTGTTTTTACGTTTTGTATCAGCTTGTATCCTTTAGAGTTTGTTTTGGATTAGTTGGGAGTGAGGGTTGCCAGGACCATGTTGCCTTTTGATAATTTAAAAATGAAATGTAAAATGTAAAGTTTGACCATTTCTCCAGAGCGTTAAGATGGTAGGATGCAGGCTAATGGCTAAAATGCCAGGTGATGTCATCTCATTGTGACAGTGCAACATTCTAATGCTCTTTATCTCACATGGTCGGCAGCAATTTCAAAGTGCTTTACATCGTTTTATTCAAACAGATATTTAAAAACTTGCAATGTGAAAGACTTTCCGAGGGAGAAAAAGAAAGGAGAGGCAAAGACAGTAGAAAGAAGAAGATAAACAGACATAGAGGTTTGCATGTAACGTAATCTGAGCTAGGAAATTCTAGAATATCTAGAATGGAATATTCTAGAATATGCTGCCTTGGCAGCCCTCTTATCAGGACACTGATATCTAGCGAGTGAACCTTTTGCCAAAGTGACATGTGCCGTTCTTCATTTCTGTATTTTTGATCCTAAACTTCCAGCATGTGTAAAGTGCTTTATGCAGGCCAAAGGACAAGGCCCCACAGCGATAACAGCTCGTTTCATGGTCGGATCATTTCCGTTTTGATGGGAACACAGCCTGTAAAGCCATGGGAAATCATACAGTGGTCAAAGTGCCTCGTTAGACTCTCTCTTTTTCTTATCTATGCACGAGACACTCTGTGTCGGGCGTCAACCTAGTCAAGGTGCCTGACTCTCTGGTCTGTGCCTCAAACTAAAAGACTACGTCATGAAAACACAGATATTACAACATAAATAACTGGTCACCTATTTCTGATCTCAGCAAAAATACTTCTGGCGGGGGGAGTGGAGCTTGTGAACAGAAACACCTGTTAATATTTATCATACTCTTTTAATTCTATAAAATAAAATAAGTTAAATTATATATAATTAAAAAGATTATTCCCATTCATGAGAACAATTAAAGGCTCGAGGAGGACTCAAAACATGGGCTTTGTGGGCTAACACTTCCTTTCTGGGGGAGATATGTTAAGTTATTTAATTTATTTGTAGAATGCAGAGCAGTTGTTTTGTTTGTTAAAGTCACTGATTTTAAATTCAGATTGTTCCATCCAATCCCATATCTTATTTGAAAAGTCTATCCAATCAGAGTCTTCATAGTTTGGTCTCGATGATGACACTGTCTGTCTCTTGTCCAATTCCGTTGCTCTCCTGAGATGATGTCCCGCCCTCTGGTTTATCTGAAACATGAACAACACACATAAATCCAACTTAGACATTCATCCAACTCCCTCTTCTGCTATCCCTCCTTCCATCAATCTCTTCTGCTATCCCTCCATTCAGCCTTCCAAATGAACTAACAAAGATTAGAAAGAAAGTGTGATGTGTGTGTGTGTGTGTGTATGTGTGTGTGTAGCCTCTTCACCCTGTGTGTGTGTGTGTGTGTGTGTGTGTGTGTGTGTGTGTAGGCTCCAAACCCTGTGTGTGTGTGTGTGTGTGTGTGTGTGTGTGTGTGTGTGTGTGTGTGTGTGTGTGTGTGTGTGTGTGTGTGTGTGTGTGTGTGTGTGTGTGTGTATGTGTGTAGCCTCCTCACCCTGTGTGTGTGTGTGTGTGTGTGTGTGTGTGTATGTGTGTGTGTAGCCTCTTTACCCTGTGTGTGTGCGCGTGTGAGTGTGTGTGTGTGTGTGTGTGTGTGTGTGTGTGTGTGTGTGTGTGTGTGTGTGTGTGTGTGTGTGTGTGTGTGTGTGTGTCTGTGTAGTGGTGTGGCCCACCCTGTGTGTGTGTGTGTGTGTGTGTGTGTGTGTGTAAACCAATAGGAGTGTAATGGATGTGTGGCAAGCGTCAGAACCTGCAGCCCGTAGCCAATGTGTGCCGGTGTGTGTGTCCCGCGTGTCAAGTGTGTGTGTGTATAGTGTGTGTGAGAGCAGCCTGGAACAAGACAAGTCTGTGTGAGCTAAGAGTGTGTGTGTGTGTGTGTAGTGTGTGTTAGTATGTGTGTGTGCTTTGGGACTGCAGAATAACTATATACCTGTACAGTAGCTTTAATAGAATGCCTTTTATTGTCATTATACACAGGTACAATGAGATTAAGCAACCACCAAACAGTGCAGTACAGATTAAAACAGGAATAAGATAAGATAAAATAAAATAAATAAAACTATAAAATAAGATAAGATAAGATGGGTAGTAGTATACTACTATAGTATACCTGTACTGTAGCTTTAGGGACTGTAGTATAACTATATACCTGTACTGTAGCTTTAGGGACTGTAGTATAACTATATACCTGTACTGTAGCTTTAGGGACTGTAGTATAACTATATACCTGTACTGTAGCTTTAGGGACTGTAGTATAACTATATACCTGTACTGTAGCTTTGGGGACTGCAGTATAACCATATACCTGTACTGTAGCTTTAGAGAGCCAGGCCATTGAGATGAAGAGCTTCTCCTTCAGGTTGAAACCAGCGTAGTGGACCATTAAGTAGGTGACCAGCAGACGAACCACCAGGCCGATACCGATACAGGCCAGCCCCAGACCTGGAGGGGGGAGGAGGAGTTATGCAACCTTGTTGTCACTAATTCAAAATAAAAATCCCAGAGTCGCTAAAATATCAGAGAGCATCGTTACAAAAACAGTGTTATGAAAACAGTAGCCTATTACCCTTTTGACCACGCAGTGTTATAACAACAGCCTATAACCCTTTTGACCACGCAGTGTTACAACAACAGCCTATAACCCTTTTGACCACGCAGTGTTACGACAAAAGCAGCCTGTAACCCTTTCTACCCATGCAGGGTTACAACAACGGCTGCCTATAGCCCTTTTAACCACGCAGTGTTACGACAACAGCAGCCTATGACCCTTTCCACCCATGCAGTGTTACGACAACAGCAGCCTCTAACCCTTTCTACCCGCACAGTGTTACAACAACAGCAGCCTGTGACCCTTTTCATTGCACAGCATTACGACAACTGCAGACTATAACCCTTTCCACCCATGCAGTGTGTTCCTGGGTCGTTAGAGCCATTTATATGGACCACTGTGCCACCTGTGACCCTGTGGGAATGTGCTTCGCACGATTAAGTGATTAAGTGCTGGCTTGGACCATAAAGAACTCATTTGTTAAAGCCCTGATCTTTTATCCGAATACCTGTTGACAGGGCACCGGCCTTTCTTAGATTGACAAATTGAATGTTGTAGCAGTTCACTTGCTTTACCTTAGATTACCTAACTGAATGTTGTAGCGGTTCACTTGCTTCATTTTAAATTACCTAACTACATGTTGTAGCCGTTCACCGGGTTTACCTTAGATTGCCAAATTGAATGTTGTAGCAGTTCACTTGCTTTACCTTAGATTACCTAACTGAATGTTGTAGCGGTTCACTTGCTTCATTTTAAATTACCTAACTACATGTTGTAGCCGTAATCTACACCGGGTTTACCTTAGATTGCCAAATTGAATGTTGTAGCAGTTCACTTGCTTTACCTTAGATTACCTAACTGAATGTTGTAGCGGTTCACTTGCTTTATTTTAAATTACCTAACTACATGTTGTAGCCGTTCACCGGGTTTACCTTAGATTGCCAAATTGAATGTTGTAGCAGTTCACTTGCTTTATTTTAGATTACCTATCTACATGTTGAAGCTGTTCACCTGGTTTACCTTAGATTACCTAACTACATGTTGTAGCTGTTCATCTGGTTTACCTTAGATTACCTAACTACATGTTGTAACTGTTCATCTAGTTTACCTTAGATTACCTAACTACATGTTATAGCTGTTTGTTGCTTTCCCTGTGATTACCTAACTGCATGTGGTAGCTGTTTATCGCTTTCAGGATAACGTAAATAATTTGTGCAGTGGAAATTAAATACCATTTTGCAAAAGCACAAAAAAAGTTTCGATTTCCTTGGTTAAATGTCCTACCCAAATCATGAACAAACCATATGAATGCATGTAATCTCTTGTATTTGGACTCACACTCATATACACAAGCCCCCATAAAACGTGTCAGGAGACCAGACCTGCCAACTCATTCGTCCATAATGAGCTATTGACCGTAAATACACTTTAGTTTGGCATGGCTGAATCTGCTTACTTTTCAAGCTCCCTACAGTAACATCAACAAGTCACCACACTGGGAGGAAGGAAGCGCAAGATTCCATTTTGGTGTCTAGGGGTGGAGGTGGGGGCAATGTTTTCACCCCGTGCACCCTACATACACTACGAAAACCCTGCAGTAGCAGAGCATGCTAACGTGAACTTTAACGACATTAACACAGCAAAATTAGGAATTATTCAAACCCTCCGAAAAACTAAAAATAATTAACATTATTGGGAGATATTGTTCTTACCCACGGTGCCGGGACTGAGCGTTGCTATGGTGATGTCGGCGCCGTTCAGACCGAACAGCAGAGGCTGGAAGACGTCCCACGTCCGTGCCATGAAGTCTAACACCGGGGCCTGCAACCAGACGCAGGACAGAACGCTTTCATTGACAGATCCCAACCAGGAAAACAGAGGCTGAAATAATGTTTTCTATGACAACTCCAAACCAGGTAACAGAGGCTGAAATAATGCTTTCTATGACAGCATAATGTTTTCTATGACAGCTTCAAACCAGATAACAGAGACTGAAATAATGTTTTGTATGACAACTCCAAACCAGGTAACAGAGGCTGAAATAATTCTTTCTATGACAGCATAACGCTTTTTATGACAGCTCCAAACCAGGTGACAGATGCTGAAATAATGCTTTCTATGAAAGCATAATGCTTTCTATGACAGCTCCAAACCAGATAACAGAGGCTGAAATAATGCTTTCTATGACAGCTCCAAACCAGGTAACAGAGACTGAAATAATGTTTTCTATGACAGATCCAAACCAGGAAAACAGAGGCTGAAATAATGCTTTCTATGACAGCATAATGTTGTCTATGACAGCATAATGTTTTCTATGACAGCTCCAAACCAGGTAACAGAGGATGACATAATTCTTTCTATGACAGCTCCAAACCAGGCAACAGAGGCTGACATAATGTGATAAACCTGCAGAATCCCTGATAATATATCAAAACTAATGCAGCTTTTTAAGTCCATAACAGACACACATATAGACACACACACAGACACACACACAGACACACACACACACACACAGACAGACACACACACACACACACACACAGACAGACACACATACACACACAGACACATACACAGAAACACACACACACACACACACAAACAGAGACAGACAAACACACACACACACACACACTGACAGACAGACACACACACACACACACACACTGACAGACGGACACACACACACACAGACACACACACAGACACACACACACACACACACACACAGACACACACACACACACACACACACAGACACACACACACACACACACAGACAGACACACACACACAGACACACCTTGTCAGTCCCCCAGCCAAAGGAGGCTAGGACGCACAGGCCCACAGTGAAGTAGGACCCGGCGCCGATGAAGCCTGCAACGGTGCTGCCGAACCCAACAAAGACACACAGGCCCAGGAGGATGACCGCGCGCCGCAGAGCCACATCCTCCTAACAGACAGAGGGCGATAAAAAGACAGACTGGTTGGTTGTCTGATTGTGGCTGAGGTGTTTTAAACATAAATATCTGGAGGAAGCTTTAATAGCACAATGTGCAGAGTTAACAGATCAATAAAGCATTATAACATATATCTAACCTGGTCATTGCTGGGGAAGAAGCATAAAAAGAGACCCATCGACAGCCCAACCGCTAGCCCTGCTAACAGTTTTAAAAATGCGATTATCCATGTAACACCTTTAAATGAGAGGAGACACAGCAGTTAGCATTTAGGGTGGTACATTTTCCATATATGTTAGCATAGCAGTAAGCATTTAGTGTGTTTCATTCACAATGTATGTTAGCGTAGCATCTCGCATTTAGTGTGATCCATTCACAATGTATCTTAGCATAGCAGTTAGCATTCGGTATTGTCCACTCACAATGTATGCTAGCATTGCATCTAGTATTTGGTGTGATCCATTCACAATGTGTGTTAGCATAGCAGTTAGCATCTAGCGTGTTCTATTATTGTGTTACCGGTGGTGGCAGGCACCCAGGCCAGACACGTGTGAAAGGCTAGGATGGGCAGAATGACGTCAAAGCTCCCCGCCTCCGCCAGAAGGCCGTGGATGTTCTTTTCCACTCCGTAACCCCGCCCCTTCAGGAGGGCCATAGAGGGACCTACCACAGCGGGGGACTGGGCTGTCACCACAAACCTACACACGCACACACACACACACACACACACACATTTATATACACACACTCAGATATATACACAGATATACACAGATATACATGGAGGGACCCACAACAGTGGAGGACTGTGCGGTCCCCACAAACCTACACACACACACACACACACACACACACACACACACACACACACACAGATATACACAGATATACACACACAGATAAGAAATTACATCTATATAGGTAAACATTGTATGTTAGAAGTGTCTATGAGTTCCACTTTCCCCCTGTCTACCTCTTAGGCCATAAGGTTGGAACCTGATGCTGATGGGCACCAGATGTTTTGGGGTCTGGACAAATGTGTAGGGCCTTGCCTCTGCGCAAACTTTACCCAATAAGGAAGGTGATACTATGAGACCCTGAGGGTACTAAAGTTTGCGTAGAGGCAAGGCCCTACACATTTGTTTAGACCCCAAAACATCTGGTGCCGATCACCATTTGGTTCCAACCTTACGGCCTAAGAGGTGGACAGGGGAAAGTGGAACACACAGACACCTTTTACATACAATGGTTCTCTTACAATGTACACACACTCAGATATACACACAGATATACATTGAGGGACCCACCACAACTGTGCGGTCCCCACAAACCTACACACACACACATACACACACAGACACACAGATAGATATGCACACACAGAGACACACCACACACACACACACACACACACAGATACATATACACTCACACACACACACAGATATGCACACAGAGACACTCACACACACAGAGATGTACACAGAGACACACAGAGATATATAGATACACAGATGCGCACAGAGAAACAGAGAGAGACACAAAGAGACAGAAAAAATGGTAGAGCAATACTGCGTGCACCAAGTATGAAGCACTAGATCCAGTATAATGTTGTGTGTTACCCCACCCCTTTGCCACCCCATTAATACTTTTCTAGACCCGCCACTGTACCCCAGTATGAAGCACCAGATCCAATATAATGTTGTGTGATACCCCAGTATGAAGCACTAGATCCAGTATAATGTTGTGTGTTACCCCAGCATGAAGCACCAGACCCAGTATAATGTTGTGTTACCCCAGCATGAAGCACCAGACCCAGTATATTGTTGTGTGTGTTACCCCAGCATGAAGCACCAGATCCAGTATAATGTTGTGTGTTACCCCAGTATGAAGCACCAGACCCAGTATATTGTTGTGTGTGTTACCCCAGTATGAAGCTCCAGATCCAGTATAATGTTGTGTGTTACCCCAGTATGAAGCACCAGACCCAGTATAATGTTGTGTGTTACCCCAGTATGAAGCACCAGATCCAGTATAATGTTGTGTGTTACCCCACCCCTTTGCCACCCCATTAATACTTTTCTAGATCCGCCACTGTACCCCAGTATGAAGCACCAGACCCAGTATAATGTAGTGTGTTACCCCAGCATGAAGCACCAGACCCAGTATAATGTTGTGTGTGTTACCCCAGCATGAAGCACCAGACCCAGTGTAATGTTGTGTGTGTTACCCCAGCATGAAGCACCAGACCCAGTGTAATGTTGTGTGTGTTACCCCAGCATGAAGCACCAGATCCAGGGTAGACCCAGGATGAAATGGGCCACGACAGCCACTGTGGAGGCCTCAATGATACAGGGAGTCACAGCCACACGTAAACACACTGCCTTCAGATGACGGAAACCCTGTAGGACACAACATTAACACATTAACACACTTAAGTATACGTCAACTCACATTCACTAAAGGCCCCAGAATGCTTCAGGCGAAAGCAAAACAGTTTGCTTTCGCCGAGGTTAGGTGAACAAAAATCAGCAAAGCGACGTCGCTTTGGTCGGTCGTTCGCCTGGCGC
Source organism: Galaxias olidus (assembly GCA_026901105.3). Taxonomy (NCBI): domain Eukaryota; kingdom Metazoa; phylum Chordata; class Actinopteri; order Galaxiiformes; family Galaxiidae; genus Galaxias; species Galaxias olidus. The sequence continues at coordinate 83,468 of JAPMUY010010665.1, forward strand.
TGCGCAGCCCATTTTGTCTAGCTCGGCGAACGCGGCAAAAGCGAACCCCGGCAAACATCCTATGTGATTGGTCCAAGTATGTGTTGGGTGGACAAGACCTTCCTGTAGCTAGGCTAGCTAGTTGAAGTTCAGAACAGTTCTGTTGTGCCTGCTACTACAACGTAACAACAGCACTTGTGTTATATGTGTGTGTGTGTGTGTGTCCTGTGTGTGTGTGTGTGTGTGTGTGTTACCTTAGGGTTCAGTCCCAGCGAGACCCTGATGAGTAAAAGGGTGGAGCCTATTTGTCTGAGAACACCTGACCACTTCGTATCGATGTAGACAGCGTCTTTCACGTAGGGTATGTTACGGAGTGCTAGACCAGCTATCAGCATGCCTGTAGACACACACACACACACACACACACACACACACACACACACACACACACAATAAACACAATATAGAGTGATTATAGTCAGCGTCTTTCACATAGGGTATGTTACGGAGTGCTAGACCAGCCAGCATCATGCCTGTAGATTTTAACACACAAAAAATGTTTGTTCTGTGTTATTAATTGGCAACCAATTTGTGTAAGGCGCTTTGAGTCTGGAGAAAAGTGCTAAAAACGAAATACAACGAATTATTATTATTAATTGTACACAAAATAGACACACACACAAACACACGCACACACACACACACACACACACACACACAATAAATACAATACACACACTCTAAATACATGTTAAAGCAAGACTCTTCTTGACATGATCGAGTCTGATGAACGTACCAAGTAGAGGTGGAAACGGGGGGAAACTGGGCAGGTGGATCATTCCAACCAGCTTGCCTCCTAACACAGCAGTGATGAAGAGGATGGTGATTCCAAAGAGATTCTCCCCCGGAAGACATTGTTTCTGTGTAATGGACCAGACCAAAGCAAACAGCAGACCCAGCATACAGCCTAGAGGAGAGGACAGAGAGACACAGAGGAGGAGAGGTCAACTACGGACCAGTCCTGCAAACAGCCAATCGTACACACACACACACACATATTCTCACATGCACACACACACACACACACACACACATATTCTCACATGCACACACACACACACACACACCCACACACACACACACCCACACCCACACACACACACACACGCAGTGCTACCTTTGGTGATGATGTGTGCCGTCAGGCCGTGTGGTCGAGGACATCTCTGTCTCAGTCTGTTAAAGCAGGAACAGCATGAAGAAGAGGACTCCACCATAGTCATCCTCACCTACACACACACACACACACACACACACACAGAGTGAGAGAGAGAGAGAGAGAGAGAGAGAGAGACAAAGAGAGAAGACATTTAGCCCTGTTCTGAATGTAACAGACCAGAGTTATAGTTAAATCTGTCTGTCTGTCTGTCTGTCTGTCTGTCTGTCTGTCTTTCCGTCCATCTGTCCGCCTGCCAGCCCCCCTGTCTGTCTGTCTGCAGACTGTCCAGTGAGGATTCAGTGTGTAGTGTCTGTCTGTCTGTCTGTCTGTTTGTCTAT
>JAPMUY010010665.1:107500-110000 GCA_026901105.3 Galaxias olidus
TCCACTGTAGTCTACAGACTCTATTCAGGGTGCTTCACTGTAGTCTACAGACTCTATTCAGGGTGTTTCATTGTAGTCTACAGACTCTAGTCAGGGAGTTTCACTGTAGTCTACAGACTCTAGTCAGGGTGCTTCACTGTGGTCTACAGACTCTAGTCAGGGTGTTTTACTGTAGTCTACAGACTCTAGTCAGGGTGTTTCGTTGTAGTCTACAGACTCTAGTCAAGGTGTTTCATTGTAGTCTACAGACTCTAGTCAGGGTGTTTCGTTGTAGTCTACAGACTCTAGTCTGGGTGCTTCACTGTAGTCTACAGACTAGTCAGGGTGTTTCACTGTAGTCTACAGACTCTAGTCAGGGTGTTTCACTGTAGTCTACAGACTCTAGCTAGGGTGCCTCACTGTAGTCTACAGACTCTAGTCAAGGTGTTTCATTGTAGTCTACAGACTCTAGTCAGGGTGTTTCACTGTGGTCTACAGACTCTAGTCAGGGTGTTTTACTGTAGTCTACAGACTCTAGTCAGGGTGTTTCGTTGTAGTCTACAGACTCTAGTCAAGGTGTTTCATTGTAGTCTACAGACTCTAGTCAGGGTGTTTCGTTGTAGTCTACAGACTCTAGTCAGGGTGCTTCACTGTAGTCTACAGACTCTAGTCAGGGTGTTTTACTGTAGTCTACAGACTCTAGTCAGGGTGTTTCGTTGTAGTCTACAGACTCTAGTCAAGGTGTTTCATTGTAGTCTACAGACTCTAGTCAGGGTGTTTCGTTGTAGTCTACAGACTCTAGTCAGGGTGCTTCACTGTAGTCTACAGACTCTAGTCAGGGTGTTTCATTGTAGTCTACAGACTCTAGCTAGGGTGCCTCATTGTAGTCTACAGACTCTAGTCAGGGTGTTTCACTGCAGTCTACAGACTAGTCAGGGTGCTTCACTGTAGTCTACAGACTCTAGTCTGGGTGCTTCACTGTAGTCTACAGACTAGTCAGGGTGTTTCACTGTAGTCTACAGACTCTAGTCAGGGTAATTCACTGTAGTCTACAGACTATAGTCATGGTGTTTCACTGTAGTCTACAGACTCTAGTCAGGGTGCTTCACTGTAGTGTACAGACTCTAGTCAGGGTGCTTCACTCCACTGTAGTCTACAGACTAGTCAGGATGCTTCACTGTGGTCTACAGACTCTAGTCAGGGTGCTTCACTGTAGTCTACAGACTCTAGTCAGGGTGTTTCACTGTAGTCTACAGACTCTAGTCAGGGTGCTTCACTCCACTGTAGTCTACAGACTCTAGTCAGGGTGTTCCACTGCAGTCTACATCCTCTAGTCAGGGTGCTTCACTGGAGTCTACAGACTCTTGTCAGGGTGCTTTACTCCACTGTAGTCTACAGACTCAAGTCAGGGTGTTTCACTGCAGTCTACAGACTCTAGTCAGGGTGCTTCACTCCACTTAGATATACCACTAAAATACTCCACGGTAGCCAAAAGTGATCAAATGTCTCCATCTCTCTCTCTTTCTTGCTCTCTCTCTCTCTCTCTCTCTCTCTCTCTCTCTCTAGTCCCATCAGAGTTTCATTGTTATTCTCCTTCTACAGTCAAAGTCAGAGAGAGAGAGTAATGGAGGAAGAGAGAGAGAGGGTAAAGAAAGGAGAGAGAGAGGGGGGGTAAGGGAGGGAGAGAGGCCCATCCAAATGTCAGGTCAGCCTGTGGATCAGAATTCAGCTCAGAGTCCCACTGTCAGACAGGAGAGACATCAAAGGTAATGTGTCCTACACACACACACACACGCACGCACGCACGCATGCACACACCCACACACGGGGACAGATGAATGCCTCCTTATTCCCTGAGTGGGAAGTGAAAGGCAGAGTTCTAGTGGTGACACAACAGGAAACGTACACAGCGTTCAAAAACAAGACGGACATTTTGCGATGTTACCTCGGTCCGGCGCTGCGGTGCCTCTGATTGGCCGACTGGTGCTCAGTGAGGTTATGGTGGTAAGCCAATCAGGAGTGGAGGAAAAGGCCTCGGTGGGCGGAGTCACAGACAGACGGGAGGAAGAGGAGGCGGAATCAGATGACGGTGAAGAAGAGGTGAGGGAGGAAGAGGAAGGTGAGGGTGAGAAGTGGTTGTGTGTGCGTTCCTCTGGGGTCACATGGTTGACAAGGAAGAGGTCTGTTTCCGTGACGTTGTCCGTTTCCTTGTGAGACGCCAGGGAGTGGTTGCTGCTGCCGTTGCTATGGTCACCGTAGTCGGGAGAGGGCAGGGTGAAGAGTGGCGTGGCCGTACCGGACAGGGGGTCGGAGGCTCCCGAATCCAGGAAGGCATTCCCAAAGACACCTGGACACACACACACACACACACACACACACACACACACACACACACACACACACACACACAGCATCATCCTCTAGCTCCTGCTGGTGAAACACCAAATCAAGGAATGGTCAGAATAGGACAAGATATACAGTAATATAGATATATAATATATACAGTAATATGGGTGTATAT
>JAPMUY010010665.1:115000-120000 GCA_026901105.3 Galaxias olidus
CACTAACACTACTAGCATGTACATAACACGCTAACACTACTAGCATGTACATAACACACTAACACTACTAGCATGTACATAACACACTAACACTACTAGCATGTACATAACACACTAACACTACTAGCATGTACATAACACACTCACACTACTGGCATTTTTATGTAACTGCTGTGTAATTTCAATGAAACATATACTGTAAATATAACACACTAAGTATACAACACACTAACACTACTAACACGCACACACACACACACACACACACACACACACACATATAACTGCTGTGTTATTTCACAGAAACACTTTAAATGTTTAGAAAACATTGAATGAGAGTGTAAGTTGATGGAGTGATGGATGGAGAGTGTGTTTGTGTGTATCTGTGAAGAGTGTGTTGTAGAAATGGAACGATACTTTGCGAGACAGTTACATCGCGATGCAAAAATGTGATGATTTCAATTGGTAACACGAAACGTGAATTGCAAAACAAAGTGCCGTTGACTCGTTCGCCAGTGGAGGCTAACGCTAACGGTTTTAGGTATACACGCTGTGTTGTGATATCTCTGTCGTAGTTATATATGGTCATGATGGCCATAACTATGACAGACTCATGTGTAAAATGCTGTTTCATAAATGGGCAATGAGTGCCAACCTCAAGTGAACGTAATTTTTTTATAAATGGAATCAGATATGTGATATATATGAATTATATTATTTATTATTATTATATCAGATCGTTATTTTATATGTATAGACTTGTGAATTGTTTGGCATAATTCATTCCCTACCTCAGAAATAAGTATTTTGCAGTTTCTGTTGCAGAAATAATGAAAGGAATTTTTTCAGTCATAATTTGTCTTCAATATCATTACATTTTTTTATTGTGAGAAAATCGTATCGCAAATCCAGTATCGTGGCGTATCAAATTGTGAGTTGAGTCGCTACATCTTTAGTGTGTAGTGTGTACCTGTGTAGTGTGTGTGTGTGTAGTGTATCGTTACATCTTTAGTGTGTGTGTGTACCTGTGTAGTGTGTGTGTGTGTGTGTAGTGTATCGTTACATCTTTAGTGTGTAGTGTGTGTGGTGTGTAGTGTATCGTTACATCTTTGGTGTGAAGTGTGTGTGGTGTGTTTGTGTTTGTGTGTGTGTGTGTAGTGTATCGTTACATCTTTAGTGTGTGTACCTGTGAAGTGTGTGTGTATAATGTGTAGCGTGTGTGTGTACCTGTGTAGTGTGTGTGTGTGTAGTGTATCGTTACATCTTTAGTGTGTAGTGTGTACCTGTGAAGTGTGTGTGTATAATGTGTGGCGTGTGTGTGTACCTGTGAAGAGTGTGTGGTGTGTTTGTGTTTGTGTGTGTGTGTGTACCTATGAAGAGTGTGTAGTGTGTATGTGTGTGTATCTGTGAAGAGTGTGTAGTGTGTGTGTGTGTACCTGTGAATAGTTTGTAGTGTGTGTGTGTGTGTGTGTGTGTAGTGTGTGTGAACCTGTGAATAGTTTGTAGTGTGTTTGTAGTGTGTGTGTGTGTGTGTGTGTGGTGTGTGTGTGTATGTGTGTATACCTGTGAATAGTTTGTAGTGTGTGTGTGTATGTGTGTGTGTGTGTGTACCTGTGAATAGTTTGTAGTGTGTGTGTGTGTGTGTGTGTGTGTGTGTGTGTGTGTGTGTGTGTGTGTGTGTGTGTGTGTGAACCTGTGAAGAGCAGCAGCACCAGCAGCAGCACCAGCAGTAGACAGAGAGTGGGGACGAGGAAGAGGAGGAGGTGCTTCAGGTAGGAGGAGGAGCCCAGCTTAGCAGGACACACTTCCCCCATGACGCCGTCATCAGCCTCGGCCGACGTCTGCACACACACACACACACACACACACACACACACACACACACACACACACACACACACACACACACACACACACACACGAGAGAGAGGCACCCACATGGACAGGTTGATTTACACAAACACGCAAACATACTCACAGACAGACACACACACACACACACACACACACACACACACACACACACACACACACAGAGTTATCTAGTTATCCTCATTTTGGTTCCTCCAGTTAAAAAGCATCAAAACAAATCCCACCTCCTGTCAGTCAAACAGTCAGAACCCCTGTGATGAACAGAGTAAACAGATAGCAACACCTGCTACACACTGATAAACACACACATCTCGGCGCTTTCCTTTCATTATATTTCTCTTGGTCTTTCTCTAAAGCTTCTCTCCTTTCTTTAACCTTTTGTAAACCCAGAATCTTTCAGTTTGAAAACCTATAACGTTTTTTTTTTTTTTTTTCTGTGGCACTACTTGCATTCCTGCAGATCGGTTCTCTTCCCCCCTTTCTTATACAATTTAGGTTTTTTGTATTTCTCTCTACTTTATTTACTAGATACTGTCAATATAAGCTAAATTAATACTGTTACATCATGTTACGCTGGTGGTCTTTACTGCTCGCGCCGTGTATTACCTGTCCCGAGCTAAACGCCGCTATGTAAAGAAGTGAGTTTCAGATGCGTACGCTCTGCTGGCTTTAAACGGAAAATCCAACAAGAGTCCCGGGCAAGACTCGCAACGGCATTTCCAAGCTTGAGGGTTTACTCTCCGAATAGAAGTCACACACAGACACCACCGTCACCAACTCACAGGAGAGGCGCGCGGTCATGACCACGACAGACAGATTGAGGAGCTCCAATGAGCGTCTCTCTCTGTTTTGCAGGGTCCTACAGCACGCAGGGTGAAGGAAACTTCTCGATCGTTGCCAATATTTTAAAGGAATTGTACTGATACAGACGCGCAATGCCTTGTCACAAACTACTTAAAGTTCTTCTGGGCCGTTTCAATAACATACATTTAAGGAGGGTCGGATTTGTTTTTAAATCCAGCTTTACCCAATCTGATTCAAGATTATATCGAAGCGATACCCCGTGACAGCAGCGCTAGGACCTAGCGCGTCGCACCCGTGCGCGTGCGGTCCGGTGCGTCCGTCAGTCCTGGTTTATTTTTAAATTGAGAAGGTATTTTTTATTTTTTTTGCTTCAGACTTTCCGTTCGACAGACAGCCCTGGCCCGCGTGCTCCCGGAGCAGGCCAGGGGAATCTGAACTCTCCTCTCTAGCGGAAGAGTCTTTATTTTTAGCCGTCAAGAGTTGGTAACAGACTCACACACCAGCTCAATCTTGGGAATAAGGGCAACGTGCCATATCATTTATGTGTAATCTAGGAATAAAGTACATATGAAAAAAACAATGATTGAATAACTTTAAGGATACACTTAAACAGTAACCAGAATCTTTATTGGTTCTCTATTTATGACAATGATAATTCGTTTTTTTAAATAGAAATAAATATTATCTATCATAACTTTGGCAACCATGTGAGAGGGCAGCATAACACCTAATAAAAAATGTCTAAAGTAATTTAATAGTTATCAACCTGTTAATAAATCCTTATTACCTGTATGTTACATGCTAAAGAGGAGCTGTCTGGTGTTACCTACCGTTCCATGGAAGTGGACATGCGGACATTCTCGGGTCACACCAGACTCCTGTGGGCTGGATAACATATCCTCCTCACAGCATCCTCGATGTCCCGGTAGAGTCTCCCTGTTAAACGTGCAGTGCTGTCCCGGTAGAGTCTCCCTGTTAAACGTACAGTGCTGTCCCGGTAGAGTCTCCCTGTGATACGTACAGTGCTGTCCCGGTAGAGTCTCTCCGTGATACGTACAGCTCTGTCCCGGTAGAATCCCACGTTAACCGTGCTGATCTGTCCCAGTGGAGTCTCCCCGTTAACGGCCAGACAGATCAGTGGTCATATTCTAGTACCTCTGCTCTAGCGTGACACACACACACACACACACACACACACACACACACACACACACACACACACACACACACACACACACACTGTGAGAGGGGGGAGTGGAGAAAGAGAGGAGGGAGAGGCGGAGAAAAAGGAGAGAGGGGTGGAGAAAGAGAGAAGAAGGGAGAGGGGACAATTGAAGTGGAGAGAGAGAGAGAGAGCAAAGAAGTAGACAGAGGTGGAGAAAAAGGAAACAGATAGAAGGAGAGAGAGAACTAATGAGGGGGTGTTTTAAAGAGAGAAGAAAAGAGGGGGAGTTTTAAAAAGAGAAGGAGAGAGGGGGAGTAGAGGGTGGGAACTAATTACCCAAGATTTGACACACATGATTTACACCGGATTAAAACTTTCTCTTACACACACACACACTGTCACACAAACAGGGACACACACACACGCACAAACATGATTTACACCGGATTAAAACTTTCTCTTACACGCACGCACACTACACACACACTGTCACACAAATAGGGACACACACACACAGTCCCACAAACAGACAAACACGGTTGTTTTGACCGTTAAGAAGATTTATGTTTAAATAATGACAGCTTTTAGCGTGTTCCCTCGGTAAGATACCGCCCGCTGTGTTTCTGTCTCCTCCGGCTGACGACAGCACCGCCACACGGACCAATTAACAGCTAGGGGTCATCCAGGGGTCAGAGAGGTGCCATTGAAGCGCCTAAAACGCTATGGTAGTGTACAGTGCTATATAATACAGCGCCAAATTATACTGCGCTAAGGTGTACAGCGCTATTGTATACAGCGCAAAGTTATACAGCGCCAAATTATACTGCGCTAAGCTATACAGCGCTAAGGTATACAATGCTAAGCTATACAGCACTAAGCTATACAATGCTCAGCTATTAAATGCTAAACGATAATACATTTAATTTGTAAAGCACTTTTTATCGTGAAAACAATCTCAAAGCGCAAAAAAAGATACACAGCGTTAAGCTGTGGGGTAAAACAGCTTCAAACTCCAAGGAGCTGCTTTTAAATAAGAAACCTGTAGAATAACAAATTTACTACAAGTCAACGAGCCATTACACTTCTAAACGTGAGCTTTCTGTGTACGTTATCTTTGCTCTGAATACCCAAAAATATATATATATATAAAAAAAAATGT
>JAPMUY010010667.1:0-2500 GCA_026901105.3 Galaxias olidus
TGGCTATGGGACAGGACTACTGGCCCTGCTAGATGGAATGGGCTCCCTGCTGCATTGGCTATGGGACAGGACTACTGGCCCTGCTAGATGGAATGGGCTCCCTGCATTGGCTGTGGGACAGGACTACTGGCCCTGCTAGATGGAATGGGCTCCCTGCACATTGGCTGTCGGACAGTACTACTGGCCCTGCTAGATGGAATGGGCTCCTGCACATTGGCTATGGGACAGGACTACTGGCCCTGCTAGATGGAATGGGCTCCTGCACATTGGCTGTGGGACAGGACTACTGGCCCTGCTAGATGGAATGGGCTCCCTGCACAATGGGACAGGACTACTGGTCCTGCTAGATGGAATGGGCTCCTGCACATTGGCTATGGGACAGGACTACTGGCCCTGCTAGATGGAATGGGCTCCCTGCACATTGGCTATGGGACAGGACTACTGGCCCTGCTAGATGGAATGGGCTCCCTGCACATTGGCTATGGGACAGGACTACTGGCCCTGCTAGATGGAATGGGCTCCCTGCACATTGGCTATGGGACAGGACTACTGGCCCTGCTAGATGGAATGGGCTCCCTGCACATTGGCTATGGGACAGGACTACTGGTCCTGCTAGATGGAAACGGCTCCCTGCACATTGGCTATGGGACAGTACTACTGGCCCTGCTAGATGGAATGGGCTCCCTGCACATTGGCTATGGGACAGTACTACTGGTCCTGCTAGATGGAATGGGCTCCCTGCACATTGGCTATGGGACAGGACTACTGGCCCTGCTAGATGGAATGGGCTCCCTGCACATTGGCTATGGGACAGTACTACTGGACCTGCTAGATGGAATGGGCTCCCTGCACATTGGCTATGGGAGAGTACTACTGGCCCTGCTAGATGGAATGGGCTCCCTGCACATTGGCTGTGGGACAGGACTACTGGCCCTGCTAGATGGAATGGGCTCCCTGCACATTGGCTGTGGGACAGGACTACTGGCCCTGCTAGATGGAATGGGCTCCCTGCACATTGGCTATGGGACAGGACTACTGGCCCTGCTAGATGGAATGGGCTCCCTGCACATTGGCTCTGGGACAGGACTACTGGCCCTGCTAGATGGAATGGGCTCCCTGCACATTGGCTATGGGACAGGACTACTGGCCCTGCTAGATGAGCACTACTGGCTTTATTACTCGGTGGTTTAGTCTGTATCTGAAAATCAGCAACCCCCCTGTGGTCTTTGTGAAGACAATGAGAATACAGAAGGAGAGATAGCCAGTAAGGGCGGAGAGCAAAAAGAGAGAGAGGGGGGGGGGGGGTAGAGAGAGACCCGCAGAGACAGAGAGAACCAGAGAGCGAGAGAGAGAGAGAGAGAGAGAGAGAGAGAGAGAGAAAGAGAGAGAGAGAGAGGGAAGAGAGGAGGCGGGGTGGGGGCAGAGAAAGAGAGTGGGGAGAGGGAGGGAGGGGGGGTAGAGAGAGAGAGAGGGAGAGGGGAGGCAGAGAGAGACCCGTAGAGACAGAGAGAACTCAGAGAGGGAGAGAGAGAGAGAGAGAGGGAGATTTGGGAAAGTACGCTGACCTTGGAGCCCACACTTAGTGTCACCTCAGAGTAACGTTATTACCTCTCATTATCAGCAAACAGGTTTACAGGGTGTGCAGAGGTCAGCGCAGGTTTGATCAAATTAGCCCTAAAAGAAGATCAGCCTGGAATGGTTTCTGCCTGTGGTCCATATCAGTGACTCACCTTAGGTTACTAGATGTCCACTCACCGTCTCGGTCCCCCAGAAGCCGGGCGCCAATCCATCCCTGAAGCGTGATGGCTGCCTCCCTCTCCACCTCTCTCTCTCTCTCCCTGTCTATCCCCCGCGCCCTCTCCTCCTCCTCCCCCCCGCTCCATCTTTCTCTCTCTCTCTCTCTCTCTCTCTCTCTCTCTCCTCTCTTTCTACAGGCCTGCCTGCCTCCCTCCTTCCCTCCCCTCGCTACCCTCCCTCCCTCCCAAACTCTCGCTCTCTCCCAGCCTGCCTCCCTCCATCCCTCTCTCCTCTGTCTCCCCTCGCTCCCTTCTCTCCCTCCCTCCCTCTCTCCATCCCTCCCTCCCCCCCCCCTCCCTCTCTCCCTCTCTCTGGGTGGAGGGTAATCCAAGTTATACCCCAGAGAGGACACCCTGCCAGCCTCCATCTGGTCCCGGCCCATCCACTCGGGAACGTCAGCCCTTGTTTAAAAGACAGATTATATTGTTTGCCTGTGTAACTCCTCAGAACACAACAAGCTGTGAATGAACTGCCACAATGCCAGAGCACTGTCAAACACAAGCCCAGCAGCTTTAAGACACAGCATGATTTTAGTTTTTTTTGGCTATTTTTTACCTCTCCAATATTTTTATAATTTTTTTTACGCCTTTAGAAGTTCGATTTTTCCGTGCTATGTGAAACGTCTCGTATATTTCTTCCCTCCCTATCCTTGTATTTATGGTGGACAGAGCAGTGCCACTAAACACTGTGCCAGTAAAAGGCG
>JAPMUY010010667.1:5000-12496 GCA_026901105.3 Galaxias olidus
CTCACATAAATCCATTCCACAAAATAACACAAAGAAGCCCAGATACGGATATATGTAAAGCATTGGTGCTAGCCTTGGCAGTTTCTAGTAAATCCAATATCGAATTTTTTTGAAAAAGTGAATGAGTTTTGGTTGACTGCTGTGCACTGGCAAAAAAAAAAGGCATTTTGTAATAAAACATGAAATCGATCGCTGACTTCTTTTTCCTCAAAGCATGACTATGCCGTGCAAGTTTCGATTGTGCACTGCATTGTAAGCACAATGGCCAGTAAAGTTTTCCGCCTGTCATTGCTTGTCAAAGCAAAATGGCTGCCAATTAGGAGTGATTCCACGAGTCGAGGTCCCAAGTTTCTTAAGTAATTTGAGACAGATGAAACAATAGTCTGACACATAATTGAAAGAAAATTAGTTTTTGATTCCACATACATTCTTTTCAACGTCCTCCCTGAGGACATCGTACACACAGCTCTTCTTTCTCTTGTTTTCTTGGTTATTTCAATTAATTTAGTGAATATATTTCCCTCCCGCTGGCTTTAAATCTAGTCAAAGGAACTGCCTCCCACTGCGCTGGGAGCCCTCCTCTGTTATGAGTCATTCATCCTTGCTAGTCTCTCCTGGGTTCGCTAAGTATGTGACTAGGGTGCTGCTCACAGCTTGTTCTGGAGTGAAACAAACCTTGTCCTTTCCTACTCCCAAATTAGCCTGGCAATTATTCACATCCACAGTTTAGGAGAACTGAATCAATGAGGGCTGTGTGCTTTACAAGAGGGCTGTGCATTGGGAGGCAGTGAAAATAACGGACATGTTCTAAGGGATTTTCAGGGACTAGCTACGCAAACAATTTTAAATTCTGCTTGCTAAGTACATTGTGGGAAAGTGTGCCAGCAGACTCCAAAGACACAAGTTAATTTAAATATGTTTATTTTAACATGTGGTGCCATCATTTGACAGTGGTCCACTTCGTATTCACAAAACATTGAATTTAAACTCAAAATAATTAGCTTGTATTCATTTTGGTCTGAGATTGTGGGCTACAACTGAACGCTGTGAATACAATTACTTATTGGGACTATTCAATGATTTTCAAATAACTTTTCCCATGTGTTACTGTGTGTCACAGCATCACAGGAAGACAGTAAAAAAGTAATTTGTTAATTTCAAAGCAAACGTTTTATTGACTGTCTGGAGTATGGAAATGGCATCAATTGATGTGAGAACTAAATAAGCACGCTGAGCTTAACGGCCAATTGCAGTTTAGCCAGCTGTAAGAATGACATCCCTTGCTTCTTTGGCTCAAGGGTCCTGATATTTAAATGGCACTCGAACCTCAGTTCTGCTTTGATGAATCAGAACCGATTGAGAAGCAGAGAGGGATGAGTCAGTCCTTCTCTGATGGGTAGAACACAGATGTTAGCTTGTTTTGAATTATAGTGTGTTCATTAAACTATTGCACCTGCAATAGACTTTCCCTACTTTAAAAAAAAAAAACATCTAGTTAGCTAAAATTGACTATTGTTGTTTCTCAGAATGTTTTTAGTTGTCATTGATTTGTTGCTGTGTTGTTGTTGTTGTTTGTCACAATGTCTGCCACTCGGCTAAGACCTCACTGTAAAAGAGAACTGCTCCCTATTTGACATACCTGTTAAATGAATAAAGATGATTAACTGCAAGCCACTATTATTTACATCTTTCGATTGATGTTGACAGTTTATACTGCATGCTTTCTCAGAAATAAGCTCACAAGAAAAACACATGCCTTGAGAAATGCAGGATGTGGCTCAGAGCCAGGTAAATCCCAGTTCAACAGAGGAGCATGGGGCATTACAGGCAGATACAGAGCCAAATAGTCTGTGTTGTGATAAGTCTAACTAATTCCCAGTATTTCTTTCTCCATTTATAGATTTCACTGGAAGAGAGCCAGGCACCTGTGGACGTGCCCTAGAACGCAGCAGGAAATTAGACGCTTACGTTTCCACTGCTGTTAGTTGGAACACCTAGTTAATGTCCAACATTTATTTCCGGGGCTGTCTCTTCTTGGTCCTAGATGCCACCATTAACAGGTCGTACTACCAAGATGAGTGGAGAGAGAGAGAGAGAGAGAGAGAGAGAGAGAGAGAGAGAGAGGCAATTGTCCCGCTATGTTAATTGCACTTATCGTTGAAAAGAACAAAATTTATGAATACTAAATACAGCGGGAAAAACCATGGCAATGGAGGTTGGTCACAGAGTGGAGGGACGCAAAAAACGAGACTACAGGAAGCGTTTTATAAATTGGAAAAATGTCACTTCACGGATCTTTCTGGAATGAACCGTGGATGTACCACGGCGTACAGCAAAGCAATGCCCTGCCATTCTGCTGCCTACACGATAACATCAGCCCGCCATTAAACAGCGCGTGGGCCTCGTTAACAACCGCCTTCCCTTTTGTTTATAACAAAATATAAATTGGTGACATACTGTTATCGGTCTGGAACCCATGATGAATAGAATCCACAGCTACATTTATAGACCTATAACATAGCTGGCACAGTAAGGAGAGAGTAGGCCTGTAATTCTGCTTTAGATAAGAAGGAGGCCGCTTATTACGGCTATAAATATTCTGGAAACATGCAAACATGTTGCCGACTTGCTCACTAAACACTAGCCAATTAAAGAAATGCAACAAGAGGATGGTGAATTAATGCAATGATATGGAGATGGTATGCTGGAAATGTTAGCTAATGAGGCTGACATTTTATGGTTGTGCTGCCTATACCACACGGTCATAATTTACAGTGTGTCCGCCCTGATGCGCGTGCTATCGATTCGCCATGCTAGATCCATGCACACCACTCTGTCAGTGTCAGAGAATCCATTCTGACAACTCTATCATGTTGGACCTATATTGAAGAATAATTCCAATCTTCTTTTAAAAGGATGTTCTTATGCTATCGCTTGAGTCTGCTGAACATCGACCAGAGTGCAATATATTATTTTATTTTTTTACATATCATTCTGGAAAAAGTGCTTTCGAATGTTCCCCTTGAAATTGCAAGTTTAATGATCTGTTTATCTTTTTCTAACCAAGCATGATGAGAAATCCCTGCTCACTCCTGCAGCTGGCTTTTAATAAAAGTTAATGATGTACAAACATTAATAATTAATTGTGTGGCAAATCTTATCTCCTTTCCCCTCTGCTAGAGTGTGACAGCTTACTCAGCAATAGGCAAATATAAACGGGGGGGGGGGGGGGGGGGGGTGTATGTGTAAAAGGTGGGGGGTTGTGGTCCTATTTAACCCAATGTTAGATTTAAGATTGCAAATAAAACATGTGTTTATGTGTTTACGATTAAGATTTATTTTTAAGAATAATTTTAAGGAATATTAAAATGGTAATTTCATGTTTTTTTCCACAGGGGAAAAAAGAGTTAGATTTTAAGTAGATCTTTTACCATGCGAATGGATGTTGGGTTGCTAATTTTCAAATGGCTTCTCATAACTCATATGCCAAAGGGGTTTAACCCCTTGACCTTTTGTTTTACAGACTTTAAAAACAAAACATTTTTGCGTGAAATCAGATACAGAATCATGTGCCACAATGTCCAGATAAACTATAATCAGACCTTGAAATTTTTTTCTATGTTTTAAATACACATATTTTAAGTGATTTGGTTTGCCTGCACAGTTTGCCCTTATTAGGTTAATTAAAATATCCATTAACAAGTTTGTTTTGTAATAAAGTAGGAAGTAAATCTAGGTCCACAGGACAGTTTGTCAGCACCTCAAACCATTACTGAAAACCGGCGAGGCTGAACAAACAGGTAATTCATGTACAAGGTGTAAACGCCAAAGGATGCTCTTCAAACCCCAGCCAGGCTTGTCAAGTCTGCGACGGACAGACAATTTCATGCCTCAAGCCAAGTCTGCTCTCAACATAACGTCAACATAGTTTTAGTCATACCATTCTTTGATGTTTATGGCTGTAGTTCTGATATGAACATAACTGGTCAGGGGGTTTTGATGTGTTTTTTCATGGTACCATATAACCAGGGTGAGGCTATTAGTACTTTGGAGCAACACATTAAAAGTTGTCTTTTCATCAAATAACCTGAAACAATTTCCAATCCAAATACAAAGTAGACTATACCTTGTTAAAAACTTAAAAACCCATGAATGCATACATATGATTGAGCCTTATACCATATTCAGCCATCTAAACCAAATGATAAACCATAGTCCCAATTGATTTCCTCCTGTGTAAATATGTCCTCATACAAACTGGAAACAGAGGGGATACAGAATGAAAGAGAGAGAATGAGAGAAAGAGAATGGAAGAAAGAGGAGAAGAGAAAGAAAGAGAGAGAGAGAGAGTGGGTGAGAGAGAGAGAGAGAGAGAGAGAGAGAGAGAGAGAGAGAGAGAGAGAGAGAGAGAGAGAGGAGAAACAGAGAGAGAGAGAGAGAGAGGGGGAGAGAGAGAGAGAAAGAGTGGCAGAGAGAGAGAGAGAGAGAGAGAGAGGTAGAGAGAGGGAGAGAGAGAGAGAGAGAGAGAGAGAGTGGGTGAGAGAGAGAGAGGTAGAGAGAGAGAGAGAGACGCATGAACAAGGACAAGAGGCTAAGCAATAATAACCTTGCTGGTGGCATTTCTCTTGGACTTGTGTGGCAGCGGTGTGGCAGCGGTGTGGCAGCGGTGTGGCAGCGGTGTGGCAGCGGTGTGGCAGCGGTGTGGCGAGCGGTGTGGCGAGCTAGTCGTTAGGATGGCGTGGGCAGCACATGCTGTTCCCGCTCACTCTCCTGTTCCTGCTCCCACGGACCGGCGTCTGCCTCCTTGACTGGCCACGTTTGGAGTCAAGGCGGAATCCCTAGATGTAAGTTCAGCTAGACAAGAGGGCTCAAGTTCAAAACTTATAAGATCTTTAATTCATACTTTCCTCAGCATACGTTACTATGGGATAGTTTTTTGATAGAGGAACTATTGGCAGATGGCTGTACTGTATGTCTATTTTGTAGCTTGTTATGATAAAGAAGGCAGCAGGCTAGACTCTGTAGGTAAATATAAACGACCTTACCGATGAAACAAATCAAGTCAATTTAAATAAAAATATGCAAGTACTTCTCTTGTTGGTCTTTGATCCAAACCTTATTTTTTTAAGGTAAACTACTTTTACTATTTTTGTTTACAAGGTTTACAACTATAAACAAAATAGTCTCCCTGTAACATTTCCACATGGCATTTCCACTCAACAGAATAACAGTGTGTGGCCACTCACTAACTTACTCACCACAGCACAGTCACTCACCATTGTAGGCCTGGATAGTGGACTGTGGTTGTGAGAGAGAGGGATTCCGTGAATCTATTGATGGACCGTTTACTGTAGTTGTCCTGTTAATACATATATATATACTATATATATATATATAAATATATATATATATATATATATATATGTGGCTATATGGCATAATGGATAGTTTAACATCCTATTCTGTGTATATTGAAATGTTGTTCTCTGCCAGTGGATATTTTCTCCCATATTAAGCAGAATAGTCCCGACCAGTGTCCAACGCAGTCTGGCCTTCCTGAACCCCTCTTTGTGGCTATCCTAGCCTGTCCACGACAACCGTATTTAGAATAAACAGCAAAAAAAAGACATTTACCCCGCCCCCCCCCCAATAAAACAACGAAGCTCTTGCATCCTCTTAGTTTAACTTATAGTTTAACAGAATTTTTTTGTGTGGGGAATAGTGTGATTTATTCCCAGTACTTGTTCCTGAAGCTTTCTCAAACTCTTATTTCATTCAGACAAACACATTTTTCCTAAACATTCATTAAATGTGAAAAGAATTCAGTTTGGCATGGTTGGGTCTGCTTGGGTCTGCTAAGTATTCCCGAGCTCCCTGCCGTAACATATCCGGGACAACTCTCAGAGGCAGGGCGTGCACGTACATCCATCCCCCTTTGGGAACAGATTAGTAGACCCCAGGTGGCAGGAGCAATTTCCCCCGTCACCTCCCCCGACAAGCACAGAACCTAACCTTGGCTGAGTCCAGAATCTCTCTGGTTCTCTCATTCCATATTCCCTGCATGGTGAACGCCTATGGAGTGGGCAGGAATGAGTCCTAAAACCATTTGGAATTAGAAATGGGTCAGCAAAAAGGCGGTCGCTAACAAGTTTACTATTCAGTGCATGGTGAACATCTATACAGGGGGTTAAAGGTCAAGCAGGCCAGTACTGAGAGGCCCAGGGGGAGCTTCTGCCCTCAGGCTACCTGGATCCATACTGGAGAATGAAGAACGACTCGAAAGAACTAAGATAGAGAACTAACATACTAGCATGGAAGGTAATTGCAAATGATTGAAAATAAAATAAATAATCAAACAACCGCAACTTGCAAGTAGCCAAATAAATCAACAGCAGAAACAAATCAAATGTCATGGATTAACTAAAACTACAAGGCTTTTCTCATCGGAGTCACTGATATGAGCCAACTCGGCTGGTAACCATAAGCAACTGAGGAGTGACAACGTGAAATGATAGATTTTTTATATGGCCAGGCCAACCAATAAGATAAAAGAAAACAGAGCGGGGTCATTTACCCCCCCCCCCCCCACACACACACACACACACACACACCCAGCCCGGACCCCAAACCAGGCCTGCTAAGGTCGTACGCTACAGGGTACACTTCACAGTCCCTACAGCTGCATTTCATGTACAGTCCTAACCTCAGGTGGTTGGCGTAATTAGCAATTAATTGATTAACCGACCACTCAATTGTCATTCAACTTAACCTGATGGCAGAAACACATTTTAGTTATGTACTGCCCTATCCATCGTCTTCAAAATTGTGTTTTTTTCTAAAAGGTACAATACTCCTATTCTCTTTTAGTTGTATGTTAAATATAGCCCCTGATATCTGCAGGGTTACATCTCAACACACTTTGTATGACACAGGAGCATATATTAATTCATGTTTTTCTAAAACTTTCAGTTTTAAACCTCCTGTTTGTAATTTATTTGACCAGGGTTGGATTTACGTCACAAATGTAATGGAGTGACACAGAGTAAACTTTGCGTTTGTGTGTGTGTGTGTGTGTGTGTGTGTGTGTGTGTGTGTGGTTTGAAATGATTAGTCATGAAGACAGCTTTTGACATTTAAGTTATACTTATTCCAATTCCGTGTTCAAACAGGCACTAATTGATATTAGATCATAAATATAGTTGATTATGTTTGACGCAAGTTCCAAAAATACCACCATCTTGTGTAGAAAGAAATACAACAGGCCATGCTATTTTATCCTTGTCAGCCATCTAGAGATATGAAAGAGAGCCGAATTGAACTCTATCAATATTACACAAGGTAACGAACCGAGAATGTAATTCGCTATGACAAATTCCACTGATATTGTTTCACATATCTGAAATGAGATTTATGAAGTGTTGACTTATGAGGGCAGGCATGGAGAGGATCACAGCTAAGCCAGTACATATTCAGCTCCCTCCCTAACCCCTGATACA
>JAPMUY010010669.1:0-67500 GCA_026901105.3 Galaxias olidus
ACCAACCCTTAGCATATTTAGCACAATACCCATTTAAGCTATAGTTTTTTTCTACTTATATTAAACAATTTAAAATAAACTAATTGAGTGGATAAAGGTACAATGTATAATTTGTAATGTTACTCAAAGCCTTGTCAACAAATAATACCGATGTTTTGCCCATTAGAACCTATGACCCATATAATGGGCCAGTGATACAGGCTATAGAGAGAGGAGTGTGAGACAGCTGATTATACCATCATCCATGTGTGTCTGATGTGCTTTATGTTTGCCTAGTGGCCGCAGAGTAGGCTCAGTAGGAGTTGCTGAACAACTACATGCGGGAACTCTAATTGAAATGCACCCTGTAATTTGTTTAGTAGGCTGTCTCTTTCACTATCAGCTCAGATGCAAACTCCACACCTGCTGTTTTAGAAGCATGCTGTCTTAATTTCACAGAGGCAACATAGGATAATCTGTGCACTCTATTTAAAAACGAAATGGATGTACCACCTGAATTGATCAGGTCATCTATAGTCACTTCCCATTGTTATAGCTCGTATTTGTATCTTCGGAATATAGGCTTGAATGTTGCTGTTTTTTAAAATATCAATAAAACATTAATATACAAAAACATAAATCAATATTGCTATGCTAAAAATGTCCATGATGTGATTCCTGATTTCTGCACGGAAAATTAAATCACAGATGTATTGTTGGTTACATTGTCAGGTATATGCAAGAGGTCAATGACACATTCATTATTTGTGAAAATACACTGCAAATGAATGTTATGGCACTCATGCTCAGTGAAACGCTAGATGCAAATTGCTTTGTTCTAGTAGGGATGTATGGATGCACGCGACTATGCATGGAGAAAGCGAGAACACAAACATATACGCGAGACAAAACGTCCAGTTATGTTTTACATCGCTATGTCCATGCAAACTCCAATGACTGATCTGAAAATCTTGCAGGTTTGGTTGTCAGAAGTTAAACTCACCAAAATGGGTAGCAAGGATCGTGGTGATGAAGCTTGCACTTAGACCAGATATCCAGATCTCCCACTTGGAAAACTAAAGAGTGGAAATACAACCAGCACTATTCAACTACTGAGAACCCCGGGCTATGAACAGATTCTATAGCACGCCTGCATCCGTACACGCCTCTTTTGCACGCGAGTAAAACCTATTGCATTGACATTTGTCCCATGTTTCACACCCTCTCTTCCGCAATAGACTAACAGTTTACAGCGTAGCCTTATATACTTATCGCTCGAACTCTCACGGTGATATTGTTGCGTGAAACAATGTTGTCGATATAATGTAACCCCTACTATCACCCAACCCAGTTTTGAAACCCATGTCTAGCACGTCATCATGGAAATATGCTATTTGAACGTTGTGTTTGTCCGCTGAAGGCAGACATGTAATTCCAACTTTTATGATTCGTCAAACATTTCTATGGTCGCCAAGGGGTCCTAAAATCCGCCAGGTTACAGTAACCAATCATATGTTTACTATTGTAGAAATGTAGAATGTTGGAAATATATTTGACTGTATGTGAACTCAAATAAGTAGAAAATAACGTTATAACGTTGTAATAAGAAAATTTACGAGCACAGACGTATAGGCATTAATTGGTGATATTTGGCTCTTAATCATAAAATACTAATTTAACTATTAAACGTGAATTACTGTTCGCTAAAGTGTTTTGATACACATAAAAAAATCCAGCCTT
The DNA here is from genome assembly GCA_026901105.3 of Galaxias olidus. NCBI lineage: Eukaryota > Metazoa > Chordata > Actinopteri > Galaxiiformes > Galaxiidae > Galaxias > Galaxias olidus. The sequence continues at coordinate 1,720 of JAPMUY010010669.1, forward strand.
ATTGTTTTTTAGATCGTCTGCATGAAACATTCATAATTCAAATTCAAATCAAAGATATATGGCCTGATTTCACGTCGTTATGCTCTCTGATGAGACAATGCTGACTTAGTTGGCATTGTCAAAATGGTCTTCAGTAGCCATATCGTTCCCTAGTCACATGACATGGTGGTCCTGCAGCCCTGTACAATTACATTTTCCCGTTGGAAATTCTGACATGACCTGATAACTTTATTGGTAGATGCCAAGGCTACGTGGAGAGTTAAAGTGGAGTTCATTCAGTTTCTTGGCAACAGCTAGTCCGCCAGCACCATGACAGAAAGAGCCAAACGGTCCGTCCTCATCATCATACATTCAAGCCCCTTCCCACACACTCACCACTTTCTCCATCCTCCTCTTTCTCACAGTGAATTTCTAAATGCAAGTCCTTGTACTGGGCTCATGCAGCTCTGTTGCATCCAGAGTTGCTAGAGCTTGTGTAACAAGTTATGTAGTCATGTGAGTCATCACCGCCCAGCTTCATATTCCCTTAACCAGGTGGTGCAGTCGAACCCTTCCAGCCTTACAGCTTTGGATGTAGCCCATATTATTTCAAAGAGCTCAGCTGTAGGCTTTAAAACCCTTGGTAAACCCGAGGAGTTTAGACAGTGAAACCACAATGTCTCTTTGCAATTTTAGTTTTTATACACATTGCACAAAGAAGTGACCTAATGCAACCTGCTTCTTTCCGGGATGCAGGTAAAAATTATTAATCTACTTAGTCAGCCAGAGAACTAAATGATGAATTAGAGAGTGGGGCGAGAGAGTGACCCATGTGGTTCATTCATCAATGAGTCACAAGTTCCATGCTAGTACCCAGGGCTTTGTGTGCATGTGTGAGCCCCAGGGTGACAATCAGCCAGCTGACTCTACCCTTCCCCTCTGAGCTCTGGGTGGAACTGTCTAACAACCTCCACTGATACTAATGAGACTCACTGCCTATGTCCCCAGGCCCAAGGTGGGCTCTGGGAGTACCACCAGTGAGAGAGAGACAGCTTGTGGGTAAAAAGAGAGCGGCGTCCTTTTGTATGTGTGCAGATCTTGAAAATAGCAGGGCCAAGCTCACGATATGGGCCATAAAACATACATAGGTACAGACACTGCACAAATTGAGAGATATCCAACTTCAGCTGAAACGACTTGATGCACATGCATTAGTTCCTGTTGACCTGAAATCCTTGTGGAGGATGAAAGCAGTTTCAGGTCTTCTCCAAACCATCCTGTAGACAATCCATAGCTTCAGAAGGCCTTGGGTCATCAACTGAAGTAGTGTTTTTAACAACAACTGTCCACCTCTCTCTAGAAAAGGATAGGTGGTTGTGCTCAATAGCCTCTTTAGAAGCATCTCCCGGTACTGGGCTTTTTATTTCTTGGATCATTAACCTCCTGGAAATTGAGCTACTTGCAAAAGTTTACAGTTTAGTTTGGAGCTTAGCAGTTTTTCTTTTGGCATGGAGCATAATGTGGCATTATTGCCTGAGGTAAAGTGTTGATTCAATTAAATGGAGAAAGCGGTTGAAGAGATGTAGGGTGAAGAAGCACTGCCCCCTGTTGGTGGGCGAGACACACGTTTTTCCACACATTTTGTTTTGATTCATAAAGGTTTTGGGTGCATTATGAATGGTACATAAAGGGTGAATTAAGGTTAGGTTTTATTACAGCTCCGACATTTACCACCCAACCAAATCTCCAGTACCCACAGTGAACATGCTATAACATTATTCAGCATTTATTTATACAGGGAGATAGACCTGCATGACAGGAAAATACTTAAAGCAACAAGAGACAGAGAAGAAGTGTGAATGCAGTTAGATGTGTTGACTGAAGGGTCATACAGTGAACCAATCACAATAAAGAGAACAAATAAAAGAAACAGCCTCGGAATAAATAACAAGATAAATAATCTTTATTTCCATGTCTTTGTCATATATAAAATTATGTGTCCGCAATTAATATCAACAAGGCAATACAGAGAATCCTTTATTTCAGAGTGGTTGGATCCAGGCTCTAGAGACCAAGCTGCTTGTGTTTTACAGTAGACAAAGCAGGAACGGTGGTCATATAGGGATTGATCAGGTGGGTTGTTTTTCTTATGTATAATACATTATTGGTGGTAAGTGTATACCAGACTTGTTCCAAGAGTACCGTTGTGAAAAGTCAACGTCTTTCTCCCTGATCGTCTGACCAACCGAAAGAAAACAGCATCTCTAGAGCCGGCAGCCACACCAAGCCCTTCCATGTACAAACGTAAAACTTCATTACCCAGGATTCATTGCTGCTCACTGCTCTGTGTAAACCAGACACAAGTCATTCTCAAATCATCTCAAAGCCAATTTACCATCTGTGAATTCATCATAATTATTATTATCATCATCATCATAACTCAGAATGTCATACCCTTAATTCCTGTCTATTCATATTTTAAACCATCTTACTCTTGCCATAAAGTTAAAGACACAAAAACCCAGCAACCATAAAAACATAACATTAACAAAGAATAAACAACCTTCCTATTCTACAGAAACAAAATCAAGATCCTTAAATGCCATGTGCTCAATGAAAAATAAAACGGGAGTCCTGCAGCTCGTTTTGCTGTTGGTTAGTAGGTTTCCTTGACGCAAGTTATCAAAATATTTTAACATGATTTACCGTAGAGGTTAGTTATTACAGTAACAAGGGTTCCATGCAGTCGGCTACTATTTTTTTCTTTCTGTACAGAGTTCAAGGATTCAGTAGTAATTAACAAGGCCATCCAAACCTAAACTGCCTGGTGGGCTGGTAGGCTGTGTGCCGTGGGCCAGGGAGACGTGGGGCCGAGGACGGCCTCTGGACAGACAGACGAGGGCTCTGGTGGAACCCTGGTCTGGGGCCCACCGTCCTGCTGGGGGACTAATCAGGGCTTTGTCGGCACCACTGACGGGGAGCGACGGATCTCGGCGAGTTCTCTCCAAATCGGACCGCGACTCAAATGCAAATGGCCTAACGTCGGACCGAGCGCAACGTTTTTTCTTTGTACCGTGGTCAACTTGTTCAAACGGAATACGACGTAGAGGTTGATCCACTAGGAAGGTTTGGGTCCTGGAGCAAGACAAAAGCCACCCCATGCTTGATCCCACTGTAGTGGGCGAGGACGCAAGACACTTGTGCCTGCAACAAACAGTCTGGCTAAGCCCAAAACCCACGAGGCCCACGGCACACTCCGCAATAAAAAAGCAAGAGCTCAAGACACAATCTAAACCCCCTGGGTTCATTCAGTCAAAATACATTATTATTATTGAGTCGTTTAAAAACAACACCCCAGTGAGTCTGTACACCGAAAGCACAGGCGGAAGCAGGAGGATTCTAAAGGGGGGGGGGGGGGGGGGGGGGGGGGCAGACACAGACACAATGGACGTGGTCCTACTCGACATGCTTTAGAGACTGTGGTAACATTCAGAAGCTATCTTAAAAAGGCAGCAAGTGTCCCGATCACACACACAACAGAATGGACATGGTGTCCAGAAGAAATTAAACTATATATACTGTATATAATATATATATATATATGGTGAAAAAGTAAAAACGTTCATGTGCCTCTGTTTACTGCTGGGCTGTAAGAGTCAGTTTCTAGGTGCTCCGTAAAGCCAGAGACTGGGACTACGACTCCACCCTTTGATAGTGATTTACCTCGAAGGGCTTCGGATAATGTTCAACGACCACACAGCAGATGGACGGGACGGAGGGCCCTGACAGAACACGACAGGTGGACACTGGCTCGGGGCCCAACTCAAACTGGACCTGGGGTCTCGGGGTCTGCGAGCCCACCTCGGCTCCTCACATCAAGAGCTAAAGGGAAGCAGCCAAGCGGCGTGAAGCTGGTCACACACTCAGCAGAGCAGCGACCGTGTCCCACCTCTGGGGGTGTGGGGGGTGCCGGGGTAGGCCCTGCCCACAGCTGCATCCCCAACACAGCGGGATAAAGAGTGACGCAAGAGAGCAGACAGGGGATTCCAGGAAGAGAGCGAAAAGGGGAGGAAGTGAGGGAGGAGACAGATACGAAGGTGTACTGTTTAACATTGGCCAGACATGCTAGTGTGTGGCGTCACGGTTGGGCAATGGCCAGACAGAGCTGCCAGGCTGGGTCTGACAGTAGTGTGGGGTGGGGGGTGGCAGAGACCTGGTAGGGTAACCCTGCCTCAGGACTGAGGGGAAAGCACACACACACACACACACACACACTCTCTCTCTCAACAGAGCGGTGTGTGCGGACGGGAGCGGCCCCGCTGTCGGTGTCACCCTCTGGCCAGTGTGGATGACCGTCTCTCTGTCCGTCGCTTTGCTTAGTTTCCAAACTGACACAAACTATATCACCCCAACAAAAAAAAAGAACAGACCCCCCAAAAATATCTCCTTCTCTAACTCTCGCCCTCTCATTCTCTCCATAGGATCCCCTTATTGCACCACCATGTTACGTTCTGTACAGTCTAAAATGTATAGAGCAGAAATGTTAAAAATGTGGCAAGTTCCGGAAGCGTTCTGCAGTTGGGTCACGCTTTTCGGCCAAAGTGAACGGGGGCCGGAGGCGTGCGCTCCCATTCACACACAAACTGATTTATCCGCACACTCATACGAAAGCATGCCCACTCGCACTGACAAATTCACTCACCCACACACCCAAACACACACACACTCACACACACACACACACACACACACACACACACACACACACACACACACACACACACACACACACACACACACACACACACACACACACACACACACACACACGTACAAACTCTTTGTCTCATGCAAGCCCTGTTTAGTTCTAGTGGTGTTTGGCTGGACATGCAGGAGTGGAGGACCGAGGACAGGAGTGGAAGAGGTTTCTATCTAAAAGGGGAAGGTCAGGCAAGTGCATCGTCGTCTGTGGTCAGTGCGTGTGTGCGTGCACACGGCCGGTGGAGGTCGGGGGAGGGGTGTGGGGGGGTCCTAATTCAGCTGCCATCTCTTCCTGTACTTCTTCTCCTCGTCCCCTGAAAGAGAGGTAAACACCACGGTGAGTCCCCAGCAACAGCAGGGCACAGCTCAGACAAACAGCGTGTGGGAAACGGGAGGGGAAAGAAGCGGGAAAAAAAGAGGAGGGGAAGAAAGACCACCTTGTCAGAGAAGACGAGAGGAGAGAGAAAGTTTAGGCTGCGGGGAGAACACGGGGAAAACAGAGGGAGGAAAACGGATCAGAAGTGGAACAGAGACAAACACCAGGGCCATACAGGGCTCAGTGAGAGCAGGGTAAGCTCGGAGGCTTGTCTTTGAAGTAGGACGCCGCACCTTCTAGATGGTTCCTGGAGACGAACTTGAGCGCCTCGTCCATGAGGATGACGGGCAGGGAGATCTTCAGGACCACAATCCACTGGGACCAGCGCAGGGGGGTCACCTGGAAGATCAGCTGCAGGACAAAGTTCAAAGGTCAAAGGTCCTCTTCGCGAGAGGGGTCGGGTTCAAAGGTCCGCCCTGACGCCGCGCCGCCACATTCCTCTGCCGTCTAATTGCCTTGTGTCTCCTCACACTGCTATTCTAACTACATCTCCTGAGGAATATCAAATATAAAGAGAAGCTGGCAGAATGCACTGCACCTGTGCACCAGTTGTACAGTGGATTATATTAAATTGGCTGGAACCCAACTGGCAGCTGAACTTCCTACTTTTATTAAGTGACACTCCACTTTTGAGTCTGTTCGGACGATGATGAAGAACCAACAGACTCACTGTAAAGTAAGATAAGTAGCTATATACGTAGCTATATATATATATACACACCTACTGTCCTTTCCTATAGGGTTGGATAAAGCACCATACTCACAGGCATGGGCTCCACATAGAGGATGACGAAGTGGAGGGAGAGGGAGAGGATGATGGCCCCCATCAGCCAGATGTTGACCCAGGGAGGCATCCTGATCAGAGACTGGTTCTCTGACAGACTGGGGGACAGAGAGAAGACACATTAGGACACACCTCCAGGAAATAGGCCAACCAACCCACTGGAGCACGCACATCGAAACACAGTGTGGGGAACAAAGTTTGTCCAAAGAGGACGTAGGTCACGGCCAGGTGAACCCAGCCCAGGCTCACTACGGGTGGCCGCGCCGCCATTAAAAGCAACAGCACAAGCAAGCGGTTAGTCCCTTGCACTCGACAGTGTTTGTTTTGCCTTGGAAAAGTAAAAGCACACCGGTATTGATTCACAGTCCAAACAAGCCCCTCCTGACTGAACAGCTCCCTTTCCAAAACGCCCTTATCTCCAAACCCAAAACGGCTCGCCTTCCGTGGGAACCAATAGCAGCCCTGCTCCACCAGAAAGTGGCTGAGCAGGGGAAATTATTTGACGGTTTTAATGATACAAGTGGAGCTGTGAGCGGCGTATTTATTTATTTTTTTTCTCTCCTAACGGCGGCGTGAGGACTGGCGAAGGCCCCCAACCTGTTCAGAGCGTTGAACATCTCGATGGTGACCAGCACCGACAGCGCCATGGTGGTGGGGTAGCGCGACTCGAACACCTCGCAGTTGATCTCCTGGAACATGGGGTTGTCCTCGGTGCACTGCATGAAGTGCCTCTGCGGAGAGAGAAGAGAGAGAGAGAGAGAGACACAAGAGGGAGGAGGTCAAGAGCGTGTGTGTGTGTGTGTGTGTGTGTGTGAGTGAGTTGGTGTGTGTGTGTGTGTGTGTGAGTGAGTGTGTGTGTGTCTGTGTGTCTGTGTGTGGGTGTGTGTGTGACGTGTGTGTCTCTAAACCGGAGTTCCCAGGACCTGTTGTGACCCCGGTGTTGATCAGTTTCACTCTGACGTAGCAGCTTGGACATGTTCTGCTCTTTCTGTCACACAAATCCTGTTCTATTTCCGTCTGGCTCGAGGTCGCCAGGGAGTCATTGGGAAAAGGCAACCACATGTCAAACCCTACGATACAACGCGTTAGCCCTGGAAAGACCTGGCCTAGGCCTGCAGCACACTCACCAGCTGGTTGAAGGACACCTGCGGCCCCTCCTCGTCAAACAGGTACCACCAGGTGGCAGCACCCACCGTCCCCAAGCCCACGTACCCTGCAGGGAGAGAGCCATAGAGTTAGAAACACAAACAATAGCCTCGGACAGCCAGCCGCCCCTGACGTTTGGCTTTCGCGTTGAGACACAGAGCTGGTGAACAAAAACTACAAAACCCACAGTGATGGAGGAGTTGGGTCATGTATTTTTCTTGGAAAGATAGTGGAAGGTCATCTTCCCTTAACTTTGAGTCACTTGTTTCAATAGAAGCTGATTGTTCAAAGAGCCCGGTCATGCATTTTCTTATTCCAATCAGTCAGCACTCAGCAACGCCGTCTTTTGATAAGCCAGACATTTCTTATTTCTTAGCAGGGGCTGGGAGCAATCTCCCAATCAATGGCCACTTTAGTGACAACTTGAAATTCAACTTTCGATTTCCATAAAAAAATACCATAAAATTTATAAGGTTGCCATTGTTTGTAATGTTATTTGGAGATTTCTGACCAACATAGCTAAATATACTTCCCAAAGGAAAAGTACCATCTCCATGCTGTATTAGTCTGATATTTCCGTTTTGAGGTTAGTTTGAACTAGATGCTCAAACAGTGAAAATAAACAAACATTTAATGTAGCACTTAATAAAAATAACAATAAAAATCCTCCAGCCAAAACACTCTTTGACCGATGCCATCACTGCTTCTAAGAGATGTGAAGGAAGGGGAGGTGGTTACCTCCTATGGCCAGGTATCTGAAGAACAGCCACCCGGAGATCAGGGGCTCCTTGGGGTTGCGTGGGGGCTTGTCCATGATGTCCAGATCAGGGGGGTTGAAGCCCAGGGCGGTGGCTGGCAGGCCATCGGTAACCAGGTTGACCCAGAGCAACTGGACCGGGATCAGAGCCTCTGGTAGACCCAAAATGGCCGTCAGGAAGATGCTATGAATGAGATGGAGAAAGGGGGGAAAACACAGGATAAACAAATTAACTTCACACAACTTAAATCCCAGAAAAATTAGCTAAGAGTTCGTTTTGTGTGTTTCGTGTGTGTGTGCGCGTTTTCATACGGCTTTCCAGAAGAGAGTGAACAGCGAGTGTGTGTGTGTGTGTGCGCGTGTGTGTGTCCTCACCAGACCACCTCTCCCACGTTGGAGGAGATGAGGTATCTGATGAACTGCTTCATGTTGTTGTAGATGGCGCGGCCCTCCTCCACGGCGGCCACGATGGTGGAGAAGTTGTCGTCGGACAGCACCATCTCGGAGGCCGACTTGGCCACCGCCGTGCCGGAGCCCATGGCGATGCCGATCTCCGCCTTCTTCAGCGCCGGCGCGTCGTTCACCCCGTCGCCCGTCTGCGGAAGGGGAGGAGAGGAAAGATAACAACACATTTTTATTTCGATGTATACAGCATTGGTCAAACTATTTTTCCCTTTAACTTCTATGTTTTAATGTTGTTTCCCCGCTCGTTACTAACACTAATAACTCCAGTCTGATATGCATGTACTTTAGGTTTCTGGGTTCACGATTCCTAAAGAAAGGTCACGCAGAGGCAGTTTCTATTTTTATATTACATACTACCGAGTTGTCAAAACAATCTGTGTCTCTATAATCCAAACGCCCCCTGGTAGGGTGGAACTCCCTCCCCACAGTATATTGTCTCTTTCTTCCTCCAGGGCAGAGCTTTCCTCTTAGATCCGGACGGGATGACACTGATGTGAGCGGCCTGGGGGAGGGGGAGGGGAGCAAGGCCGTGAAGATACAGCAGCTTTCCCTCCCTGTGCACCACAGAGCAGACACTCCCAGACTCCCTCGCTCAATCTTTCCCCTTCCATCCCTCCCTCCCTCCCCTTCGCTCCCCTTCCCTCCCCTTCCCTCCCCTTCCCTCCCCTTCCCTCGGCGCGTGTCAGACAGGAGGCAGCGGAGCGTGCTCCAGATGAGAGCCCTGATACGGCCGGGGTCTGACTGGCTCGCTCAGCCTCCCGGTCCCTCACGATGAGTCACGGCTCAGTGGCCGTTAGCGATTCAAAACTTCGGGACCGGCTTCGGCAGCATTCCCGTTAGTATAGAGGGCCGTCCTGGACCTGGGCCCGCACGCCTCAGGACGAGGTCAAAGCAGGAGAGACAGAGAGGGAGAGAGTAAAGGAGGGGGGGGGGGGGGGGGGGGGGGGGGAGAGAACAAAAAAGGTCTGTAGGAAATGGAGGTTTTCCTCCCCCCTCACCATGGCCGTGATCTCGTCGAAGGCCTGCAGGAAGCCCACGATCTTGGACTTGTGCGCCGGCTCCACGCGGGCGAAGCAGCGCGCCCGCTTGACGGCGTCGCGCTGCCCCTCCGCCGGCAGGTCGTCGAACTCGCGGCCCGTGTAGGCCTTGCCCGTCACCTCCTCCTCCTCGCCGAAGATGCCGATGCGCCGGCAGATGGCCACGGCCGTGCCCTTGTTGTCGCCGGTGATCATGATGACGCGGATGCCCGCCTCGCGGCACAGCTGGATGGCGCCGATCACCTCCGCCCGGGGCGGGTCCAGCATGCCCACGCAGCCCACGAAGGTCAGCTCTTTCTGGGAGGGACGGAGGAGAGACGGGAACGTGTGAGAGAGAGAGAGGAGAGAGAGAGAGGCGCATTTGAACAGAGACGACCGCAGGCTGCATTCCTTTCAATACACGAGAAGGAATTCAACCGACCTGGGAGACATTTCCATCAGCAAAGTATAGCTATTTACGTATCCATGACGCAGCTGTCGTTTCAATAACACGAGTGTCCTCCGCGGACAAAAGCGCGTCAGGCGGTGGGCCTACCTCGTACTCGGAGAACTTGTTGGAGTTCTCCAGGTCCATGTCCTCTCGGCTGGGCGGGGAGTCCCGGGTGGCTAGCGCCAGGCAGCGCAGCGTGTCCCGGCCCGTCCCCCACTCCCGGATCTTGGCCAAGAGCTCGTCCCGCAGGGCCATGGTCAGGGCCACCTTCCCCTTGCCCACGCGCACGTACTGGCAGCGCTCGATCACACTCTCAGGGGCACCCTGGGGTGTGTGTGTGTGTGGGGGGGGGGGGGGGGTCAAAGGGAGGTAATAGCTTTGTTAAGACAAGTGGTGACCTAAAACTGTTACACAAAACGCAGTCTATGTGGCATAAAAAAAAGTACAAATGATTGAAGACTATTCTATTTGATCTCATTCCCTAGCTGAGAAAAGCACACTGGTACCTTGACAAACATTTTGCTGGGTCCCGGTTTACTGGGGGTGCAGTACACCGACATGGACTTGCGGTCTCGCGAAAACTCCAGGGTGAACTCTTTCTTCATCAGCTGCCTGATCACCTGAGGGAGGGAAAAAGAGCGGGAGAGAGGGAGAGGCAGAGAGAGAGAGCGAGAGAGAGAGACGAAGAGAGAGAAGAAATGAGGAAGATTGAGTGGAGTCTGTTTGGTGAGCAGCTGTCGGGCCTGGAGCAGGTGGGGGATTAGAAGGCTTGGCTGAGCCTCTGACACCTGATGGATGGTGGCACTGTGCGACGGTCTGCTCGCCTGCCTGTCTACCTGCCTGCCTACCCACCTTTCTGCCTGCCTGCCTGCCTGCCTGCCTGTCTGCCTGTCTGCCTGCCTGCCTACCCACCTTTCTGCCTGCCTGTCTACCTGCCTGCCTACCCACCTTTCTGCCTGTCTGCCTGTCTGCTTACCAACCTGTCTGCCTGCCTGTCTGCCTGCTTACCAACCTTTCTGCCTGCCTGCTTACCCATCTTTCTGCCTGCCTGCCTGCCTACCCACCTGCCTGCCTGCCTGCCTGCCTGCCTGCCTACCTGCGTGCCTGCCTGCCTGCCTGCCTGCCTGCCTTCTGTCTGTCTGCCTTTCTGTCTGCCTGCCTGCCTCTGTCTGTCTGCCTGCCTGCCTGCCTACCCACCTTTCTGCCTGCCTGTCTATCCGCCTGCCTACCCACCTCTCTGCCTGCCTGCCTGTCTGCCTGTCTGTCTGCCTGCCTGCCTACCCACCTTTCTGCCTGCCTGTCCATCTGTCTGCAGTGTCAGTAAGAGAAGGCCCACACTGCTGTGGCCAACAGGTCCCCCTGGGGGAACAGTGTCAGGGCTGTGTCAGCTCGGTGACCACTCACAGGACCAACTCTCTGTCTGGGACAACGTCACCAGGCAAAGGACAAAACTCAACCCAGCCTTGAAACGTCATCGGAACGGTACCAAGAATCCACCAGCATTCAAGTCCACGCATCCCACTGAGCCATAGACAATAACACATGGGAAATAATGTGTTGTTACAATAAGGCGTTGAATAATATGAGGAGTTGTGATTTTTACGCTGTGTGATTTTCTCCTCAGCCGGCCGGCGTTTCCATGGGACGCCACTAGGTGTCGCTCTAGCTCCAAGGCCCCGGCACGCTGCCTGTTCCAGGCTGAAAGATGGAGACTGAGCGTCTCCGCCGCCTGCTTCGGTCCAGACATCTGGGCTGTCAGCACATCCTACCAGGGGACTCCATCCATCCACCAGCTCCAGTCAACGGCTTTCAGCCACGAGCCAAATACCCCCAACTCACGACCCCCCTTCCCTCCCCCCCACCCCCACCCCCACCCCTACCCCCGTCTTCCCGACATCAAAGTCAGGAGAGGAAATGGGACATGGTCTAGGGATGGCAGAGGAAGGAGGACCCAAACATCCCCCCAGAAGAAGGAGGATTAGAGGGAGCCTACCTCCGGTTCCCTTCCCTCGTGTCAGAGCTTAAGCAGGAGGGGGGGCGGGGGGACTGGAAAGTTTCTCCGGCCTCTTCACAAACTCAGCCCAGTCTAAATATTATCTTTAGCGGACGGGTCCTTTCTGTGTGTCTGCGGCCACGGGGATTTCATTGGCCTTTATCTGGGCTTGAGTGGAAAACGGGGAACCAGTGGTCAGCGACAAGAGAGCACAGGGCGGGGGAGATTGACTCCGTAAGCTGGCTGTGACAGCCGCCAGATAAGCCGCCGGCCGCTCAGAGTCCTGACGACAACCCTGCCGGCCGCTCAGAGTCCTGACGACAACCCTGCCGGCCGCTCACCAGGCCACGGCGGCGACCAGAGACGGTTCACATGAGCTCTCTCCACGGGCCGTGGCAGATTCCATCTACGCGACGGAGAAGAAGTGGGCTGCTCTCGTCTCATAATGCCGGAGGGGGGGGGGGGGGGGGGGCTAGAACCCATTTTTTTCCCGAACAAAGCCTTGTGTGCAACTGTGCTACCACTCAAAGTGGACACCAATATAAAAAAACATCTCAGCGTAATTAATGGACTGATGACTGCAGTGTTCGACATTGCACACGTGCCTCCCTACAGCCAAGGTACAAGCAGATCATTTGTTTTGTGATTTGATCATTTCAAAGTCTTTTGACTGAAAAAATATTGGTCACAAGCATGGGCGTGATTTATGGTAGGGACCACTTGTCTGATTACCTGAAATCGTCCACCATTTTTTTTTTATATATTATTTGCAGATGGACGTTAAACAAAATATAATTTCCATCGACTCTACAAAGGGTTAAATCCCTCATGTTACTACGGGATGAGGAATAGAGGTTCTACTGGTGTTCGTTCGCTTTGGTTCCGCCCAAACATGCAGCGATGTGATCGCTGGAGTGAATTTTGGATGTAAACGCAGTGCTTTCGAGCTCGCTGGAGCAGGCTGTCTGTCGCAGCCGCAGGTGCAATTTTCTGAGATAAGACTCCCTGCCAAATGTATATCCCCAACACTTTCCAACTCAAACCTACGCCCTTGGTCACAAGCCTTAAAAATGTTACCAAAGAAATACAATGGAAATAGAATGTAATATTTGATAAAGGTGATGTTTTTGATAAGTAATACAAAATAATATAGGTTTTACAAGGTACCATATTCAGACGTACTTTCCACACATACGGTGACAACACACCGGCCTTTTCAATGTGCTGCAATACAAGTTAGAAATAACCCCCAAACCCCACTATAGATGTCCTGGTCCTAAGTCTTACAGCGTTGCAGGCTCCAGCGCGCTCCACCTTGCTGAGTCCAGACTGGTTGGTGTTGAAGACGTTCATCTTCTCCACCAGGGTGGTGAGGGCCGTCTCCGTGGCCTCGCCCACCTTCTCATACACACCTTTGACCTGGGGGGAGAGAGACCACATAGGTTAGGCACCAGTCCCCCCCTACATACACGCCCTTTGACCTGGGGGAAGAGAGAGACCTCATAGGTTAGGCACCAGTCCACCCAGATCAAACGCACCCTTTGACCTGGGGGGGGGGGGGGGGGGGGGGGGGCGAGCAGAGACCACACAGGATAGGAACCAGTCTACCCCTCTCAAACACGCCCTTTGACCTGGCGTAGAGAGCCGAGACTGCAGGGGTTAAACATCAGCCAAAGCATCTCATGGCACAGAGAGCAGAGGGCACGAGATAGCTAAACAACGCAAAGCCTTGGGGAAGCGGCTTTTCAAAGGTCCACGTCGCGGCCTCTAAGGCACGGTGGAGCCCCTGAGGATTAGCGGCGGGGTCATCGGCGGGTCACTCTCCGCTCGCGCTCTGGCTGTCGAGTGGTGAAGAGTGGCCGGTTGCACAAGGACCCCCAGCAGGGTCAGGTGCTGAGGGGGTGGGCCGGGCTTTCACGCAGCGCTGCCCTCTGTGTTGACTTGTTCTTGCTCATTGTGTGTGTGTGTGCGTGTGTGTGTGTGTGTCTGTGTCTGCGTGCGTGCGTGACTCTCTGTAAGCCAGTCCATCCGCACTCCAGACTCCAGCCCTTTCATTTCCTTGTTAAAAATGTATACGAAGTGAAACCTTTTGCAGCACAACGACACACATTTGAAAACAGACACATCGCAAGGGGGGGGGGCCTGTGTTTCTCTGCGCTCTTCACGCTCCATGGTAACAGAGATGACATGGCGATGGCCGAGTAAAAAAGAATATCACACTCCAGAACACCATTAAACTAACTAGCGAGGCTATTCTACTTCGCATGCCATACAGGCTATGCATGCTACGTCGCTCTATGAAGACATGGCCATGCTACGTCGCTATATGAAGACATGGCTATGCTACGTCGCTCTATGAAGACATGGCCCGGCTCCATGCTACGTCACTCTATGAAGACATGGCCTGGCTCCATGCTACGTCGCCCAACCTGCCTCTACAGGGCGTAGCTTGTCGCAGCGATTAGCGCTGATTTGCACTGCAGCCACAGGCTCATTTGGGTACGACTCGCCTCGCCCCCCCTCTCCAAACGAATGACACATCAAGGTTGGAAGCAAGCAGCAGATGTGCTGTCATGCCTCCACGCAGCCCATGGTGTGTGTGTGTCTGGGTAAGGATTGCAGGGGTGTGAAGGAGTGAGGCAGACAGCGAAGGAGGGGAGGGAGTGTGAGTCCCAGCTGCTCTCAATGACAAGGACACGAGATCAAAAGGACAGAGAGAGCCAGGTGTAGAGAGGAGTCCGGTGAGGACCGACCGTGTGTGTGTGTGTGTGTGTGTGCGTGTGTGCATAAGTACAGACTTCGTTGTAGTCCAGGGATGAGTCGTTGCACATGGAGCAGACGGTGGCCAGCTCCAGCAGTCCATCGTAGTCCCCACACTGCACCGGCTTGTCCCCCTTCAGGCTGGGGGGACAAAACACACACACACACACACACACACACACACACACACACACACACACACACACACACACACACACACACACACACACACACACACACACACACACACACACTTCAGAACTTGATGGAAGAAAATATTTTGTATTAGACAGAATTACGTAAGCCTAACTCTTATCATATCTGGAGAAATCTAGTTTTAAATATCGCTTGTGTGTTTGTGTGTATGTATGTGTCCACAATGGCTTCTAGCCCGGAAGAGGCAGCAACAGTTGCTAGTGGGGCTCCCACACAACCACCCACACTGTTCGTTATGAAATACAGTTCACGCCATGTTCCCTCTCACACTGTACACATAATTGAACACACACACGCACGCACGCACACACTAGTTGAACACCCACAGAGAAATCATCAGCCATAATCACTTTGCATCAATTTGCATGTGCACGAAAGCCTGAGAGGAGCCCGTGACACCTCGTAACATTTGTTGTTAGCTCCACCACCCTCCCTCCTCCAGCCATGAAACAGGCAGGGAGATAAAGAAAGGACCCACAGAGCACAACGGCTAACTGAACTCCGACGGCCCAGGACCATCCGTCACACACAGAGTACTGACCCGCTACCTTCACTCTGAGACCCTGGAAGTAGTCTGTCATGACCGCAGCCTACGTTCAGAGCTGTTGCTGCCCCGGCAAACCGATCCCCCGCAAAACTTGAACACAGTGGCCCTGATCCTCCTGCTTTCCTGCTTCTCCCGCCGTCAAGGGTCTACCGGTGGGAAAACGTTCCAGCCCGTTCTATGCCACTCTAAAGCGGTTACATTTCCGCCGGAGGTTTGATACCGCTGACAAAAAGAAAAAGGATTAAAAAGAAGCACACCTCCTCAGGAGCCTTAAAAGTAGCGCCAGGATAAATTGGGACCCTAGTGGAATAAGCGGATTTGTGTCTGGAGCCAGAGCGGGGCGGGCTTCCGCTTGCCACTCCGTCGACGGGGAGACGGCGCCCCAAACCGGGGGCTTTCATCCCATCTCCGCCGCGGCACTTCCTCTACAAAGAGGGCTGATGGGAGTTGCGTTTCTTAATTCCTTCCGCGTGATTATCGACGCGGGACAGAGGAGAACAAGCAGCAAGTCTCCAGGCTGGTCGGACGAGAAAGGAAGAGGGAAATTAAAAAAAGGGCTTCAAAAAGGCACGGCTAACATCAAGGAGCTCACGAATGAGAGGGGTTCTGGGGATCGGAGTCCTGGGAGGGAAGCCGGTGACGGGAGGCAGGCTTTTCACTCTGGCCGGAAAAAATACATGTCCCACGTTCCACGGTTTGACCTTCTCACTTCTCTATGGCTCAGTAAACGTGGCAGCTGCCATCTCAGGAGCGCACACACACACACACACACACACACACACACACACACACACACACAGAGAGAGAGAGAGAGAGAAGGAAAGGACACCACACGCCGGGATGGCGGTAGCCCCGTGTTTTTTGCAGTGGGTATCAAATGTAAAGCAGGCCTGGTAAGTGCTACGCAGAGAGGACTGGAGTCACTCACATGTGTCCCTCCGGGGCGTAGGTGGAGCCGGTGATGGTGAACTCGTGCAGGGCACAGCCGGAGTCCTCCACCTTGTCCACCACAAACATCTACGGAGACAGGGACATAGAGGGACACGGTCACCACAGACTGCCTTTGGACATTGTTTGACACCACAGGCAAACTCGTTCATTATTGAATTATTTCAAGGGACACAGACCATGGACTTTGAGAGGTTAAGAGAACGGAAGTGTTTAATTGTGAATGTGTGTGTGTGTGTGTGTGTGTGTGTGTGCACGCTGTGACACACTCTAAAGGCTGTAGGAAAGGTGGAGAGGTTTGACACAGAGGGAAAACAAAAAAGTGTGGCAAATGACACGCACACACGCACACACACACACACACACAGGGCTTTCCTTCACACACACACACACACACAAACACAAACACACACACACACACACACACACGAAGCGTGAGAACATAGAACAATTATTTAGCGCAGCTCCCCTGCAGAAGCGGAGCGAGGACCTTGGCTCGCCAGCCGACAGCCAAAGCCGACCGGGAGTGCGTCACTGCTCAAACTCTGAGCTGACAAGGGCAACAGGATAACAAAGCACGCCGCCAAGTCAGGTGGCAGAGACAAAGGAGAGAACGAACGAAAGAAAGAAAGAAAGAGCCTGAGTGAGTGAGTGGGTGACTAAGTAAGGGAGAGAGAGACCTGGAAAGAGAGAGAGAGAGGGCTGAGCAGACACGTGCAGACGTTTGTTTGGCTGGCCGGCAGGCTGATCCTGTCCGAGGTACAGCTCCATTGATTTCCTATGTGGGGAGCTCGCCCACAACAATGAGGGTTTTAGTCCTGCCTGCCCACCGGCGAACTCTGTGTGTGTGTGTGTGTGTGTGTGTGTGTGTGTGTGTGCACGTGTGCGCCCCAAGGACACATGTGGGACGGTCGAAATGCATCTCGTCTCATTGAATTTTGGGGAATGCTACATTGGAGACCCTTCATTTTGGCGCCACAGCCCTGCAGGGTCCTGAGCCTCAGAGGGGAGCCCTGCCACAGTGAAACACACAGCCGTCTGCAAGGTCTGGTCTGCACACAAACACATTAGTGTCTCAACTTTCAGTTATCAGCTCTTTAATCAGTGCTCGACTAAAGAGTAACACACAAACACACACACACACACACACACACACACACACACACACACACACACACACACACACCTAAGAAAGAAAACACTTCCCCATTGGCGCTCGTTTTCACTCAATTCGAGACTCAATTAAAGCGGCCTGATTAAAGAATTAACGAGGCGGCCGTCCATTAAAAACCTCCATTCCGCCAGAGGGGCGGTGGCTAACCTTCTCCTGGATCAGCCCCTCCGGGCTCACACTCAGCCAGCCAGTCAGTCCCTGGATCCTCTGTCAGGTCTGGGCTCACACTCATGCCCACTCCCAGCCTCTGGCCCTGGGGAGCCAGGGCGGAGACGCCGTCCCCTGAAAGGCGGGAGGGAGCGTGGGACAGGCGAGGCACCAGCCGCACGGCGCGCTGTGGTCCGGTCGGACAGCGGTCACGGACGTGCGGCGCTTAGTGAGAGTGTGTGAGGACATGGCGCCGGGAGCCAGCCTGTTGTCCGCGTACAGACAGACACCACCCGACGCGTGAAACACTGAGTGATCAACCGTGATAATCGGGTCCGCTGTCTGGAGTGCCATCCACATTCATGAGGAGGCTGTACCTAAATCCAACAGAACCATTCATGAACGACGGTCCGTGAAACACTCTGCAGATCCACTGTCAATGGCCAGGCACAGAGGGCAGAGTTGTTCAGTCACACTTTGGGAATCAGCCGGAGAATGAACGGGAGTGGGGGGGTAAAGGATGAATAAATTCTCTCTGCCCTGTGCTATGAACGGAGCGCGATGCCTTTGCCTGCCCCCCCCCCCCCCCCCTCCGTCTGTTCTCCGTTTATTATCGCCGCGGCGCCTCACACGCAGCAGCAGAACACACAGTGCCTCGGGAAGTCCACACAAGCCGATCCCGGGGTCTGAGTCAGGGACCCGGCCTCCTAATCACCCCCGTCAGTGAGCTGCCTGGCCAGTCGCCGTGCTGCGGCGTGCGTGTGTGTGTGTATGTGTGTGTGTGTGTGTGTGTATGTGTGTGTGTGTGTTCACGCGTTTTTCTCCCGCCCCTGGTCGCTCGCTCACTCGCTTGCTCGCCTTCCCTTCCCTTCCCATCGCCGTCTGATCTGCCGTCGCCATGGAAACAGGGCGCCCGCCGCTGTGATCCCGGGATTCGCCGGTTGGATCGGCAGACGTTGCACGATTGATTTCCCCCTAGGCTGGGTGGTACTACAGGAGGGGTGGGGGTCGTCCTGTGGTCCGCAGTGGAGAATGTATGACACATAGGGAATCCCTGGGAGGGAGGGGAGGGGGGGGAGGGGTTACCTCCAGGATCAGGAGACAGGATATGAAACCAGGGCGGAGATCCTCTAGCAGCAGGCACTAGAGGGGAGACGGATAAGACTGGGCAAATATTCATAAAAGGACACACACACACACACACACACACACACACACACGCACACACACACACACACACCATGTGACAGACTGTAATACCGCCAGAAGGGAAGGAAAAGCAGCAACCTTGAAATTGCTCCCGCTATTGCAAAGAACAACATGAAACAGCAAACCGTGCACACGTCCATGTGTGTGTGTGTGTGTGTGTGTGTGTGTGTGAATATTCCTCTATGTATTCACATACCTCATACTCATTTCTACTAACACGGCCAGACCAGGGAGGTAAAGCTGGGAGCTCCGGGTCAATATTTACCCCAGCAGGGGGTTCTCCAACCCCCGTCCCCCCCCCCCCCCCCCTCCCTCCCTCCCTGGGTCTGTCCCTGTGTGGCAGGTTCCCAGACCTGGCTGTGAGGTGGCCCTGGCCCGCTGCTGCAGGGAACTCCCTGCTGCTCTATATTAGGCCCAGCAGCCTCGCTCCCCACGTCATCACAGAGAGGAGAGCAGGCAGGAAGAGCGGGAGGGAGGGAGGGAGGGAGGGATGTGGGGGAAGGCGGCGGGCGAGCGATAAGCGAGGCAGACGAGAGGCGGTGGAGAGGAGGAGGAGGAGGGGGGGTGAGGGCTTAGCAGGAAGCACACACAGTGACTGTGCAAATCTCCCCAAGTCTCCCCCTCTCTCTGACGAATGAAATGCACTAGTAGCCATGCACACAAACACAAACTAGTAACAGATTGTCCTTGCAGGTGAGCCACAATAATCAGTTATATTACAAATATGGTTCAAGGTCAAGCACAGCCTTAGAAACATACACCCCCCCCTCCTGCACCTTTAAAACAGGTTTAATGAGCCAAGAGAAAGACAATGAGACAATTAGACAAGACAGTCAGACAGACAGGTATGAGTGATGTTGACAGACAGACAGACAGACAGACAGGTATGAGGGATGTTGACAGACAGGCAGACAGACAGACAGACACCCATGTAGGTTAGCATCAGATCATACACCTCCATGTGATGTGTGTGTGTGTGTGTGTGTGTGTGTGTGTGTGTGTGTAGTGGGTGCAGTGCCAGATCCTGCTCCAGAGCTTCAGACGGAAGCCAAGACAAACAGTAGTGCTGGCATTCCCTCCGTGTGTGGAACCGAACGGACACACACACACACACACACACACACACACACACACACACACACACACACACACACACACACACACACACACACACACACACACACACACACACACACACACACACACACACACACACACACACACACACACACACACACAGCTAGGGGGCAGAGGTGACTTTGCAACACGACATGTCTCTCAGTCTCTGTATGGACCAGGGTGTCCTGTGGACCAGGCCTACACACACACACACACACACACACACACACACACACACACACACACACACACAGGAGACTCCAGGTTCTGAGGTGACTATGGGATCACCATACAGCCCCCAGCACCAGCAGGCAGCCAGCTAGCTAGCACTGAACAAACACTGCAACAGCACAGGGATTTTCCACTGGCCAACCAACCCCTGTACAACCCCCCACCCCCCACCACCACCGCCCACCCCCTCAAAACAAACTATCAGAGGAAACGCAGAGTGAGGTGGCGCGGGCTTGGCTGGCAAAACGAAAAAAGAAAAGAAGGAGGAGAACATGCTAGGGCCGACACCGCTGAGCCCTGGCAGCCCGCAGGGTTTTTTCGACGGAAATTCCCGGGCAATTTCACAGGAAGCGTCCGTCAACGCCGGGCGACAGGGGAAACGGTACGTTTACGCTTCTCCGACCGGCGAGCCGGAACCAAACCCCTCCCCCTCCCTCCCCACCCCACCCCCTCAGGACTCACCCGGCACACGGACATCTGATTGGTGGTGAGCGTGCCCGTCTTGTCGGAGCAGATGACGGACGTGCAGCCCAGCGTCTCCACGGAGGGCAGGGAGCGCACGATGGCGTTCTTCTTGGCCATGCGGCGCGTGCCCAGCGCCAGGCAAGTGGTGATGACGGCGGGCAGGCCCTCGGGGATGGCGGCCACGGCCAGCGCCACGGCGATCTTGAAGTAGTAGATGGCGCCGCGCACCCAGGAGCCGCCGTGCACGGGGTCGGCGAAGTGGCCGATGTTGATGACCCACACGGCCACGCAGATCAGCGAGATGACCTTGGAGAGCTGCTGGCCGAACTCGTCCAGCTTCTGCTGCAGCGGCGTGCGCTCCTGCTCCGTGGACGCCATCTGGTTGCGGATCTTGCCGATCTCCGTGGAGACGGCGGTGGACACCACCACGCCCACCGCCCGGCCCGACGCGATGTTGGTGCCCTGGGGAGGGTTGGGGGGGGGGAGAGAGAGATAAAGACAGGTGTGTGACGTCGTGGCAGAGATGAGGGGAGAGATAGCGTGGCGTCATTTTCACGGAGGTAAACAGTGAGGGGGCACGGGGGTGAGTTGTTGAACAACAGGCGGGGTCAACGACGGGGACACAGTCAGTCAGGCTAGGCCTGTCCCAACCAGCCCGAGTGAACAGGAGAGTGGTTAGGGGGGTTCTTATGGGACGCGGCCTTGTTTCTCTGCCATAAATTACTCACACAGACACACACATCAGGGTCAGAGTACGTGCTTGTTGTTCGAGACGGAATCAAGCCCTATTTTGGTAATGGAATGCAGAGCGGATGCAGAATGAGAATGTGTGTGTGTGTGTGTGTGTGTGTGAATAGTGCTTTTATTGTGTACACAGGTACAATGAGATTGTGCAGTACAGATTAAAACAGGAATAAGATAAGATAAAATAAAATAAATAAAAGTGTGTGTACGTAGTCCCGATAAAAATATATCCACATGTCTATGTATGTGTGTGCAGTGTACTCACAGAAAAGAGCATGTTCTTTTTGTCTTGATTGACAGCCCGGGGGTCAGGTACAGGGTCGGTGTGTTTGATAACCGACACAGATTCCCCTGGGGAGGAGGAAGAGGGCATTCACCATGGGGCACCATACAATTACTATGAAACATGTGTATGAGTGTGTGTGCACGCACGCTTGCATTTTAAATATATCCTGTATATGTCCATATATTCATGAAATATACTTGCAAACCAAACAGAAGTTGATATTTGTGCTGTGTCAGGGGGGAGGGTGGTGAAACGGACCTGTGAGGATGGACTGGTCTACCCGCAGGGTGGTGGACTTGATGGAGGTCACCCGGATGTCAGCCGGCACCTTGTCACCGACTGGTCGCCCAACAAACAAACAAAAAGCCTGAGGTTACCCCACGGGCACGCAACAACAACAACACACGCGAGACGGAGAGAGAGAGCGAGAGAGAGAGAGAGAGGCAGTACAGAGAGAACTAGAAAAGACTCATCGGGGAAGAGCAGCTGAAAAGTTGTCGTTAATATTTGAGGTCCGTTCGGCCTTTGGAGGTGGTCAGTGACCCCGGGGGCGGCTTGGAAAACGGCCCTGCGGCTGATGGAGCGAGCATTACACAAAAGGAGCTGGCGCTTGTGAAAAAACCCCACTGCCTGCCGCCTGTTCTTGTGAGTTTGTGAACTGGGTCACGCTGCTGTTGGGGGGGGGGGGGGGGGTCGATGGTGCCGTGTTCTTGGGAGACCGCTCGCCGTCTCCAGGCCGACACGGACGAGACAGAGGAATGTCGCCCGGCTCGTTCTGTGACAGCCTCGCTCTCTCAGCGTGGGACGATATTAAAGTCATATTTCACAGAAACGGGGTTAGCCACCGTTAGCGCCCTCGCGCCCTACAACACCGCCGCGCCAGTCGCCTCCATGACAACGTAGCTTTACCAGCGAGTGTTACGTTAATGGTGCGATATGTTTATATGTTTACGTTATGCGTCCGTGGCCCAGTGTTGCTTCATGTAACGAGACATTAGGAAGACATCAATGGCAATAAAACTGCAGGTATAGTTAGCGCGCGCGCACACGCCCACACACACACCCACCCACACACACCCACCCACCCACACACACACACACACACACCCACACCCACACACCCACACACACACACACACACACACACCCACACACACACACACACACACACACACACCCACACACACACCTCTAGTGAATGCAACTCAACGACGATGCTGAATGCACTACTTGAGCCTCTCAAGGTGTTTGCTCTGGGATGCGTCTGGAAACACAGAGGCCGCTGTTATCTTATCTCAGACAGCCACAGAAAGCCTTTGGATCAGAGAGGGAACTCAGGCGCTCAGCCAGCACCCTTCACTCTGAACCGCGTCCCTCTACAGCGTGCAGCCAGGGGAAGTAGCTGCTCGACCGAGCAACAGACACAATAGAAGAGGAACAATAGAAACAGAGATAGGCCACATAAAGTCTGTGTGTGTGTGTGGGGGGGGGGGGGGGCAGGCCTTGTGGAGGGCAGGCGAGAAGCTTTTCGCTCCTCCACCTCTCAGATTCCTCCTCCGCTCACGGCGCTCTCTCCCTCAGTCTCTCAGTGCGCCTCCCACACACACACACACATACACGCACTTTCCCCTCTGTATCTGTTTGAGGAGTGAACAGATACCATCTAAATGCTAATCGAGGTGCAGGGGGGAGCGGGGGGGGTCTCCATTTCAAGTTGAGTAACACCATAATGAGGGGCTTTATCATCTGCTGGGCGCGCGGATTCTGACGGCGCTGATAGATGTGTTTATCTAGGAGCCAGACCCTCGCCTCATAAACACCACCGTCGCCACACTCCATTTCAGCTCCGTCCACCGAGGAGCTGAGGGACAGACACCACGACGGTGAAAGCGGCTGGTCGGCGTCGGCGACGTTCGTTTCCCTTCTTATGGTTCCCGACAAAGGCGCCGAGGTTTTCGTCGACGCCTATCGCTCCCGTGTGGCCGGCTCGCGGACGGAGGGGAATCCCGACACCTTTTGCCCCGCCCACGGGGAGCCTCGACGAGTCGGAACGTCTCGGAACGTCCAGACCCCCCGGTTCTCTCCAGCTTTCCACCGGCCCCAGCCCGGACCGGCCCCGGGGACCCACGGAAAGTTTTGGCCTCGGAGGCGCGGGTCCCGGCCGTGGCAGAACTTTCCCTACAGCAACACGGGCACGGTGGAACCTAGCGCGGAAATATCTGTGTTGACGTTGTGTTTTCGGTGTCCGCCACGCTGACCGTGTCCATTTTCTAAACGACTTAGCGTCTCCTAATGAGATCCCCGGGGAACAGACGCTCGCTAATCCCATCGCCCCGACAAGCCCAGACGGAGAGAGAGAGAGAGAGAGAGAGAGAGAGAGAGAGAGAGAGAGAGAGAGAGAGAGAGAGAGAGACCACACGTTGCTTCACCCCGGCACACTGTCCTCTCCCCCTGGCTGCTGGCTGTCTGTGTGTTTACCACTGCTGCCTGGCGACCAGCGGGTTTTAGAGGGGCCAGACGAGCGGGGGTGAGGGGACGTGTGTGAGCGACGAGGCCGGCTGGAAGACGTGACGGGCCCCCCCCCCCCCCCCGAGACGAACACGACGCCTGGTTAAGACTGTTGACACGTCAGCTCCAAACACCCACTATCCTCCCTCCTCTTCTCCAGCCCTCCGTTGACTAACAGACAGGTGCCATGGTGACGGTGTGTGTGTGTGTGTGTGTGTGTGTGTGTGTGTAGGCTCAGTGTACTGGAGGTATGCTGTTGTTGCTGCATCTCCCAAAGGCGTGGCTGCTTTGGTATGTGAATACATAGAGGAATATACGCACACACGCACACGCGCGCACACACACACACACACACACACACACACACACACACACACACACACACACACACACACACACACACACACACACACACACACACACACACACACACACACGCCCGGTTTCCTCTGGTAACGAGGCAGGTAATGGATCCCCCACCACCTGCAGGCTCTCACCAAAGCAGCACACAGAGAGCTGTGTGAAGACGGGGGGAATGGAGGCGCTTGGACTCAATCTTCAAATCTACGCCGGCCAGGACGGAACGTTCCCCAGTGCCATTTAGTTGGCGGGATCCCGTAACAGAGATGGTTCCTCCCTGAGATGCCGGTGTGCTTCTCCTTCACAGAACAGTGTCCGGTGTGTGAGGCCCCGCAGCGCCGTGGTGATCGCCGCGTCTTCACCCCCTACCGTAGCTCTCTGTCTGTCTCTCTCTCGTTTTACACAAACACCAATCATGTAGATGATACCCTGTCCATCCATCGTGTGTGTGTGTGTGTGTGTGTGCGTGTGTATGTATGCACGTATGTTTTTGTGAGTGAGAGATGCAAAGAGAGAGACAGAAAGAGAGACAGAGACAGAGAGAGACATGGCTCAACCCTGCCACACACAGATGTTCTGAAGCCAGCAGAGTGACAACAAGACTATTTTTAGACAAGCCTGCCCACACATGGGCGACTTTACAGCAGGGGAGCGTGTCTCTCTCTCTCTCTGTGTGTGTGTGTGTGTGTGTGTGTGTGTGTGTGTGTCTCGGAGTAGGAGGAACAGCCAAGAGTACGAGGGAGGCTGACGAGAGCCCAGCGGTATCCAGGTGGTGAGACTGAGAGCATGGAAAGAGAGGGAGCGCCGTGGAAATTTAAATCACCGCCGCCTAAATACAGAGACGACCGCAGTCGCTTTACCAAGTGCAGGACACACACACACACACACACACACACACACACACACACACACACACACACACACACACACACACACACACACACACACACACACACACACACACACACACACACACACACACACACACACACACACA
Organism: Galaxias olidus; assembly: GCA_026901105.3. Classification (NCBI taxonomy): domain Eukaryota; kingdom Metazoa; phylum Chordata; class Actinopteri; order Galaxiiformes; family Galaxiidae; genus Galaxias; species Galaxias olidus. The sequence goes on from JAPMUY010010669.1 coordinate 27,159, forward strand.
CACACACACACACACACACACACACAGAGCTGGCACCTGTGGGCGCAGAGGAAAGACGCTTATGTAACCTAGCTTTAAGATATTCCAGTGGTGTTTCCAGACTGACAACGAAACGTGCACGTTAAAATGTGTGTGTGTGTGTGTGTGTGTGTGTGTGTGTGTGTTACAGCGGTACCAGCCCTGCCCTCAGACAGAGAGAAGGATGAGGAGGGAGAGTAGAACAGGAACACACAGTCAGAGGGAGCCCCCGGTAGGGAGTGAAACAGACACAGGCACGGTGGTCCCCCCCTGTCACCGCCCGGCACACTACCCCCTGGGGGGGGGGGGGGGCTCACCTGCCACCTCCACGATGTCCCCGGGGACCAGCTCGCGGGCCTTGATCCTCTGGACGGCCCGGCGGTTCATCCGGTACACCTTGCCCATCTCAGGCTCGTACTCCTTCAGGGCCTCGATGGCGCTCTCTGCGTTCCTCTCCTAGGAGCACGGAGACAGAGGGGAGGGGAGGGGAGGGGGGGGGGGGGGGGGGGCCGGGGACGTGGGATTAGACCGGAACGACAGCGGAGACCACCGAAAAGGTGCGCGTTCACACATAGCTGGCCGGGCCGGACAAAGCGGTGGCGTTCATTTGTTTTGTCACGCGGCACGCGTGCCAGCCCTGAAATGGCAGCCACATATTTTACCCGAACAAGCTGAACAGCTGAAACAGTCCAAGAGCAAATAAAAGTACATTCATGGGAGTCGGCGTGTCTGAAACTGAACCAAAACACACAATGCACCCGGGTGCACGTATGCACGCCTGTCGCTTAACGAGCTGGCCTATCTGCCTGCTGTCAAATGAAAAGGACATAACATGGGGTGGCTTAGTCGTTTTACGGCCGTTTCAGGAGGAGACGCGGAGGTGTGTCTGTGACATCTAAAAGCTTTTTAAGAGCACTGCCTCAGGTTTAAAGAGGAGTCGCTAGCGCCAGCCTAGCAACGGCACAGCGCACTGGTAGTTACCAGCAGCCAGCTCTGCGTCTTCATCTCACAGAGAGCCACGTGAGACGAGTCTCAGAGCCACGCATCGCTCAAAGGGACAGGTTGCGTTCGTTCGTTACCCCTCGACGGCTACGAGCAAACACGAGCCGGATGGCAACACAAACACGTTCACACACACGCCCACCCACCCACCTACACACCCACAGAGACACACGCGCGCACACACACACACGCGCACACACACACACACACACACACACACACACACACACACACACACACACACACACAGAGGAGTTTGTGCCTCACCTGCCAGACTCCAATTACCGCGTTGGCGATGAGGATAAGCAGGATGACAATGGGCTCCACAAAGGCCGTGGTAGTCTCCTCACCTTCCTCGAACAGAGCCAGCACCTACAGAACACACACACACACACACACACACACACACACACACACACACACACACACACACACACACACACACACACACACACACACACACACACACACACACACACACACACACACACACACACACACACACACACACACACACACACACACACACGGGTCACTATCACTTCCATAGAGTCCTGTTACAGTATTGCTTCAACACGTTGACCCAGTAAGTCGACTCTTTCTCCCCCTCCCTGCCAGCTCTATTCACAGCCACGCTGGCGCACACAATGGCGACCCTGTTGCCATGGGAGATGGTGACGGGGCCCCGGGCCCTTCCTCTGTACCTCCTGTAGAACCAGGTGGCGGCGGGAAAACAAAAGCCCCTTCAGACGCAAAATGGCAACCGGCGCAAGTTCCAGGACACGGGAAGGTCAACGGGGACGGACGCTAACCGCTGGCGTCCCCGCGGGGGTCGGGAGTGTGGGGGACGTGGTGGGCAGGTGGCAACGTGGTCCCGGGCCCACCATCTCTCAAGGACCATAATAAAAGCATGGCCTCTCTGTGGCGTGTGTCATGCTGTCTAAGGCACCATGACGGTGGACCACCGGCTCCTACAGAAGAGACCACCTGGCTGCTCAGCCCCCCCCCCCCCTCCGGTCTCCCCTTCAGGAACGGCTCCCAGTCGGGATTACGGTGGGCGGACTCCGAGGCCGTGCTGGTTCACGGCTCGGGGCGTTGCTACGCGCCGTGCACGTGGGAGGAAACATGGCCGGTGCCTCTGAGGGAGCCTCTTCGTGCCCTCTCATTCCACAAAGGTTATTTATACACCCAACTGGACGATTACCTTGCAAAAGATACCGGGAGAGGGACGGAGAAAGAAGAGAAACTAACGAGCGCCCGAGACAAAGAGCCAGTGTGAGAGAGAGAGAGAGAGAGAGAGAGAGAGAGAGAGAGAGAGAGAGAGAGAGAGAGAGAGAGAGAGAGAGAGAGAGAGAGATAGAGATATATAGAGAGAGAGAGAGAGAGCAAAGGGAGACGAGGAGCTGCATCATTGGCGATAAGGGCGCGGGCTGTGGCGGGGCGGGAGAAAAGTGGTTTCTCCTCACTGGGTATTGAGCACCGCGGAGAGCGTGGTGGCGGCCCGAGCCCGGTCGATACCTCATCATTCACGGCCGTTTGGGGCCCACTAAACTCCCCTCTGTGGAGAGAATATTGATGGAGGGCGCCTCGGCCACTCGTATCTGTGCAGCCGGTGCGGGGGGGGGGGGGGGGGGGGGGACTGCCGCAGGAGTTCCAGCAGCTCTTCAGACTCCCAGCTCTTTTTTCTCTGGAATGGACAGGAATCAAGAGGGAGGAGCGTGGGGGGGGGGGGGGGGTTACCGTGGGCCTCGGGGATCCGCCTTGGCGACGGTTCCGGTCCGCTGCGTCTAGAGTACACCTCAGAAATAGCTTTCAACACCTAATATTCAGTTGGTGTCGAAAGCCAACGTTCAGAGAGCCAAAGCAAAGTTTTGGAGGGCTGTTGAAACGTCGCAGTTTTCTCACTACAACACCAGCCGGAGCTCAGACAAATGGCCTTTTGTGACTGAACGCCGCAGAGTTTTAGGAAACTGCCTTAACCTTTTCTCGCCTGAGGCTATTTTGTGAAAATCCGCCTAAAAATTGCATACTGAAAGTTAATTCATTATAGCTCCAAATCTACATGGGCCACATGTAAAATGCTGGCATCAAATGAAAGGTAACATCCTGGTGATCATGGCTAAATGACAAAACAATTAAGTAAATGTTAATGGCGGAGACCTTTCGGGGAGATAAAACAGCAAAAATGTTAAGTTTCATTTCCGTATAATTCGAAATGTGAGTTGTAGATTGAATAACTATGGGTAAGCATTGAAAAATAAAAGGAAAAACGATGGCTAACACAGACAATATGCTCTGCACCATCGAGAGAATCTTAGTAATACGAGTAGATGTCTTTTTGTTGCTGTTGATAAAACTTGTGTTTTGCAACAGAAATCCTAGAAGAATTCAGAGACGTTTTACTTTGCGATTGCGAAATGTGAAGTTTGACGAGGAAGTTGTTTGAGGGCTCCCTCCCATGCTCTCCCCCCCTCCCTCTCATGTAACGCTGGGGGAAACTCACTTTCCCTCCACTCCCCATCTCACATAATGGGAAAAAGAAATACGCAGGCAGCCTTCCTTGAAATCAAATGGTGGAAGGGCATCAATTGTTTCATGCGGCTGATGTGGGTTGCCGTGCGGCGCTGCCCGGTTAACCCTTACCTCAAAGCCCTCGCAACAGCCTGCGCCGTGGTTCTGGCACAATAGAGGGAGTCCAGTAATCTACTCATTATTATCGTTATCTGTTTGTTTTTAAGAACGATACTGTATCGATGCCTGTGTCTTCTCTTGCTACGTTGTGAGTGAACCCTCCGTAGCTTTCGCTCTCAGTGTGAGGATAGGATTACTTCCACGTGGTTTGAGAGAGTCCTAACGGATACGGGTTTAACAGGTTCAAATGCCTGCAAACCAATCTAAGGAGAGGATAACAAACCCATGTTCATGGCCAAGCACAAAGACGCCTGCACCCAGCTGTTCCCTCGGATCCCTCTGCGGACGACGCAAAGGCCACGTCGCTCTCCCCGCTCCTGCCATGCAAAGAGCTCGTCCCCTCCATCCCGCCATTTGAATACATTCAAAATGGCAGACAAACGAGCGCCTGGGCGAGGCTGAGGGACGGGCCAGTGGCTCCTCGCGGAGCAAAGTGCACTGGGAGCAGAAGTGACAACGAACACACTTCTAAAACACACATGGGCAGGATGAAAAAAATAGATATAAACAGCTAGCACGTTCTTCTTACAGAGAACATGGGAAGAAAGAGGGTTTTTGAGGAGAGATAACATCATGGGGATTTAGGGTGGAAGAGACCACCGAGTGAGTGGAGGACCAAACAGCGGCTTGGGGTTTGGCTGCCCGTGAACGCGCCAAGCCGACAGACCCGGGGGCTCTTTTCCAGGGCGAGCAACGTGATTTAAACGTGTGGAAGTGCAGTCCCCTTTAAATTAGGAAAAATAAACCTGCAATGGGTGCCAGGCCTCCCACTTCAAACAGCAGGCGCAAAAAAACAAGAGCCATTGGAACCCACTCTACTGTATCACATTCATAGTTAACACTGATTTTCCTACTCCCGGAATAGCACTGGAACGCCACTTGGATGCACTAGGGACTCACGGTTCTAAATGGACGGAAAATAGCCACTGTGCAGTCGGGATTTCTACGGCCACCCATCCCAAACTTTTCCAGTGGAACCCGTCTCGGGCCAGAAAACGGGGTCACGATTTGCCGAGTGGTGGCGTGGAGCGGAGCAGGCTTTCCTGGAGAACCAGGTCATGGCCACCCCCACGTGCTCCCGCCCCAGATAGAAGCACGAGGACAACAGGGTGCAGTGCCTACCCAGCGTCAGACATATCTACATTTTGACAACAGGGTGCAGTGCCTACCCAGCGTCAGACATATCTACATTTTGACAACGGGGTGCAGTGCCTACCCAGCGTCAGACATATCTACATTTTGACAACAGGGTGCAGTGCCTACCCAGCGTCAGACATATCTACATTTTGACAGGGTCTATACGTTGAGGAGGTGCTGCCGACCGAGTGTTGAGGGGTGAGGGGGTGTTGAGGGGCGACGCCCACGGTGTTGGGGTGGTCAGGGCTGAACTTACGAAGGAGACGCAGGCGGCTAGCAGCAGGATCCTGACCAGGAGGTCCTCAAACTGCTCCATCACCAGCTCCCACAGAGACTTGCCTGTAACGCACACACACACACACACACACACACACACACACAAATAGACATACTTAAAAGAAAATATGCCCCAACAACTGGACTTCAAGTTACTTTGCATGAAAATGGCGTTCCCAGGGTCATCCACCCAGATGGCTTCGCGCCTCCTTTAATTCCTGGGATCAGACATAGGCACGTGACTAAAGGCTGCGGCGGGCGTGGGGTTAAGCCGTGTGTGTGTGTGTGTGTGTGTGTTGACTTTCACACTCCCTCCTCTCAACACCCCGGGCTTAGTGTAACAACCTGCACGGCAGTGAGGAGGGTGGCAGTGCTGACAGAGAGGCTTGGAGCCTAGCGTCTCTGGGCGGGCCAGCGTGTGTGTGTGAGTGTATGTGTGTGTGTGTGTGTGTGTGTGTGTGTGTGTGCACGTCTGGTGCACGCTCTCCGGGCCTTCGCCTCTAGTCCAGGGCTAACAACAGAGATTGGCACCGGGCTAATTGCCGGCTTGTACAGGGAGGAGGACCGGCCACGCTGGAAAGATCAATATTTACCTTGTTCCGCTGGGAGCTCTGGAGGTGTCAGGGCACGACGGAGGGGTCGCGGGGCCATGGAGGGAGAGAAAGAGAGAGAGGGAGGCGGAGAGAGAGAGAGAAACAAGGATGCGTTAATACATTTCATGAGCTGCCCTGGAAACTGCTTGGACACGATCGAGCAGCTCCTCAGGATTGCCGTGCTCACGGTGCGTCGGAGACACGTCCAATAAAACCGTGATTGATGGGGGGGGGGGTTGTGTTTATGAACAGAGGATTATGTGAGGGATTAGCGTCTGTTGTCATGCGGTAATTCCCTGGCTTAGACGCCGCTCTCCATATCCCCCCCCCCCCCCCTCTCACCTGACCAATGCCCCTTCCCGGCTCCTTCCATTATCTTTGATCAAACGATAAGACACTCGGATCAGAGCGGCTTGCCAACAGGCTCCTAAAAATAGATCGTGCATAATCTGTGCGCACTGGTGCGCGTGGATTGGTGTGTGTGTGTGTGTGTGTGTGTGTGTGTGTGTGTGTGTGCGTGTGTGTGCGTGTGTCTGCGTAGTCCGCCATTTAGATCCTTTCCAGCCCCCAATGTGGTAATAAAGTGCATTTACATATCTGCACGTGTGTGTGTGTATGTGTGTGTGTGTGTGTGTGTGTGTGTGTGTGTGTGTGTGTGTGTGTGTGTGTGTGTGTGTGACATAGACCTGGCAGGAGGCATGTGGGTGCCGGGCAACTGGAGGAGGAGGAGGAGGAGGAGGAGGAGGAGGAGGAGGAGGAGGAGGAGGAGACATGATCCAAACCACGGTGCCTCTGGTCTGTGTGGAGAGCCCGCTTTGCTATTCCAGTCCCTAGCCCACCACACAGATGAGCAATCCCTCCTCTGAAAAACCCCCCGCCAGCCATGACTCACGCTCCTCCTAAGCACAAGCGCTGGCTGACCGACAGACCCAGTCACCGGCGGTGACGTCCTCCAGCCCGCGCACGGCACCTGACGCGGCAACGCGGCAAACAAACACCACGACACGCCGTCCATGGACCTACTGCAGCACGTCGACGACAAGGTGTTTTAGCCTGACGCGTAAAACGTCGTCCTGGGGTTTGACGTGAGCGCGACGTGTGACTTTTTGTGACTGACGTTTACCCTCTGCAGTGGCTGCTGAAGGGGTTGATGTGGTGTCAGAGCAGGGCAGAAGGCATAGCACCGAAATAGTTGTTTTTTTTGTTTAATTTGATCTAATGATGTCTCCTTAGCGCCACTCGTGGTTCTCTTAACACCGGGCTACCGCAACCTTCTGGCAAAGCCGTTTACGCGCCCCGTAAAACGTGACCTCGCAGAGTGGCCATGGAAAGTGAAGAGGGCATGTCTTCAGACTGGGGAGTCCTTCCAAAGGAAAAAGCCTGAAACGGCTCAACACACACACACACACACACACACACACACACACACACGCGCCCCCTAAATAAAACTTATTTGGTCTCATGACGACTTGAATTACAACCTGACTTTCCTAATCAAGTGTGCTGTGCCACAGGCACACTGCCACACCCCCCCCCCCCCCCCCCCCGTGATCACTCCAAAAAAAGAACACTTTCCGTTTCACTAGTCAGAAAGAGAAACTGGCCTGTAGATTTCGGCCCGAAATCACCTTTAATTGAATTGTTTGCTATTGACCAGGCCAGGGAGAGGGTAATGGATTGTAAGGCCACTACAAAGCAGCCATTGTGCTTTGAAGAACCAAGCAGACCCCTCTTCTCTTTCCACTGATTACGTTATCGGAGGAGGCAGTGGGCGGGGGGTCTTCGATAAATTATTTTATTACCAATGGGGGTTCCAGACCTCAGAGAGCCTGGCACGTCGACAGGAGACACACGCCGCAAGCTCAGCCTGCGCAGAGTCTCCGCCTCAACGGCGACTCCAAACGTGCCTCGTCCACAGCCGTCCTCCACTTCGGATTCGGTGCCTCGTGCCGAATGGCGACCGTCCCCTCACAGGAGTGGACGAGTCACAGCCAATTAGCATGCGGCAGGGGAGGTCGCTGGGTAAGCCAGTCAGTCAGTCAGTCAGTCGGCGTTGGAATTCGACACGGTCTGGCTCAGAGAGAGAGAGAGAGGTGGGGGGGTGGGGTGGGGGGGGTTCTCAGAGCACTTTGCCCGAGGCGGCGGCCGGGGAGACAGCCCCGCGTCCCGCTGTTCTCCCTGCTCAGCCAGTCTGACATAAGCCCTTTCCCCCCCCATCACCGCGTACCCACCCACTCCAGCTAGTGGGGCTTTTATGGCTGGGCTGGAGACAAAGGCAGGCTCAGAGGACGGGAAGGGAGCGAGGGAGGGTGAAGGAAAGAGGGAGGGAAAGGAGGGAGGGAGCAGCAGGGTTGAGCGGGGTTCCCCCTAGCCGCCCTGTGCCAAGGATTCCCTCGCAGTCATCCGGGCCCGTCTCAGCCCAGGCTTGCCCAGGCGCATTCCCAACGCCTGACCCCCCCCCCCCCCCCCCCCCCTCTCTCTCTCTCTCTCTCTCTCTCTCTCTCTCTCTCTCTCTCTCTCTCTCTCTATCTATCTCTGCCTCTCTCTCTCTCTGCCTCTCTCCCTGTGTGTCTCTCTCCCTGTGTTTCCAGAGAAAGCTTTGAGGCAAGCCAACACAAGAACCAGCCTGTTGACACACAGCGGCAGTGCAAGCAGAGCAGAGGGGAGACACTTCCTGGAAACGGTTGCCAACAACAGTATGGGTGTGTGTGTGTGTGTGTGTGTGTGTGTGTGTGTGTGTGTCTACGTGTACGCGATACGGGAAAGGGGGTTGGCTGGGTCAGCCTCTGTTCACGTTTAGAGCGCAGCAGGAAACGCTGCCTCCATCACGGCTGGGGAGACCATGTGTTGATCCAGTGACATCAGTGTGGCCGGGCCGACCAGAGCCCCCTACAGGCCGAGCCGCGAGGACGGCCCCCAAACACACACGCCCGCCACTGGTCTGGCATCGGCCGCACCGTCCCATTCCCTCCCGTCGGAGGTGTAAACAAGAGAAAACGGTTTTTTTTTAAAACCGAGTTGCCATGGCTACTTGGCTGGCGGACGCCGACGCGGAGAGGAGAGGAGAGGAGAGAAAACGGTTTCACGGGCTGGTGCCGCCAACGCTGCTGTCAACATTCCACCCAAATGGCCCATTGTATAATCCTCTGTGGCCGCCATGCCGCACGGCTCCAAAGCACAGTGACCTCTCCCCTCTGACCTCTCCCATGTGACCTCTCCCCTGTTCACGGCTCCAAAGCACAGTGACCTCTCCCCTGTTCACGGCTCCAAAGCACAGTGACCTCTCCCCTCTGACCTCTCCCCTGTGACCTCTCCCCTGTTCACGGCTCCAAAGCACAGTGACCTCTCCCCTCTGACCTCTCCCCTGTGACCTCTCCGCTGTTCACGGCTCAACGCACAGTGACCTCTCCCCTGTGACCTCTCCCCTGTCCACGGCTCAACGCATGGCCGCCACTCAAACCGCTGCCGTCGCCGGGCCTTCTCTGTCTGGCGGCCCCCCCCCCCCCCCCCCGTTTAGCTGCTGGAGAAAGGCTGCAAGCAGCATGACGCAGCCAGAGCCCCCGTCCACCAGGCCCACAACGAGGTCCAACAAAGGTGACGGGAATTGAGACGCACTATTGCCAGAAGTGGTGCCACGACTATGGTCTTGTCACGGGCCTCTCGCATTCGCCTTAACTAGCGTGCTGCCTGCCGCGTTACGGTGTGTGTGTGTGTGTGTGTGTGTGTGTGTGTGTGTGTTGCGACGCCTTGAGCCCTGTCCTCGGATAATTACTCCCTCTTCTCCTTACTGATGATGTTTGGGATCACACAGAGGGTGCGGGCTGCACGGCCAGGGGGCCCAGCGGCACCAGGTAGATTGTGCTGAGGCACTGGGGTGAGTCGGGGCTACTTGGAGACGTTGGGGACGGTGGGGACGTTAACACAGGGCTGTAAAGGCCAACGAGGGTTAAGCCCTGAGGACACACTCCACCTCCCTGGCCCACACTCTCTACTCGTAATGTATTCCCCCCGCTGGAGAGAGAGAGGTCTGAATACATTCAAACCGTACTCAACCAGAGGGGCAAGTCCCCTTTGACAAGCAGTCCACGGCTGCGGACCATTCGGAAGAGCAAGTGGCTCCTGGGGGGAGGATGTCGATTTGCCATGGCCTCCCCTCCCCTCCCTCCCTCCCTCCCTCCCTCCCTCCCTGCCTCCCTCCCTCCCTCCCTCCACCCACCCAGTGTCCGCGAGGAGGTTTCTGACACATGAGTCATCGCTGGGTAGCCTCAGGTGCTGCCTCGCTGACGTCCGCCCCTGTCGGTGTTCACATCACTTCCTCGTCGGTCTTGAACTTCCCAAACTTGAAGCAGTGTGTTACTCTTTTCAGTTCTCTCTCTCTGTCCAGTGCAACAACATGTGAAGGGAGGGGCTCCATTCTGTGTCTGCTAAAACGCTCAGTCTTGAGCCAATCGTCTGAAAGCAGAAGAACCGCCTATTCGCCCAAAAGTCAATAACATTCAAAACAAAAGATGTTACTCACACTTGAAAGGGAGTAGAGAGGCAACCATATACATATAGTACGATCACTAGCCGCACGCACGCACGCACGCACGCACGCACGCACGCACGCACGCACGCACGCACGCACGCACGCACGCACGCACACACACACACACACGCCGCGCGACACCCAACAGTCGGGCCTGCAGCAGCAGCTAGTATCTCCACTCCTTCCCCTCAGTCAACGGAGCACCGCCGCCTTATCAGAGGAAGAGGAAGTGGCTCGTCGAGTGTGGACATGCGGGGGAGAGAGTCGCAGCGACGGGCGCCTCGCAGTATTGAACACTACATGTCACTCTGGTGAAACGTTACTACGATGAAGGAACCCCATGGTGTGAGGTGAGCCGTCAGAAAGTACTTAGGAGTCGCTGGGCTGAGCAGCGCGGCAGGGTTCGGGTGAACACGACGCTCAGCGACTCGTCACCGTTTTAGGTTGTTAGCCCATTGCCCTTCATCGGCAAGTCGAAAGTCCTTCCATGTGCCTCATCATCGCCGGCACAGCTTCTCATTAAACACATTTCATCTCTGGGGGGGGGGGCAGTTACAGTGCTACAAGGGCGGCCAACCATCACACCTACACTCGTTTTTTTTTTCCCCCACATCATTCACAAACTGCCTAATATGCTAATCCCAACTACACTCTGGCGACTCGCCGCCGCCATCTAACGAGGCAGAGAACGGCGGCCCCATTATGGGTGTTAATTCGGTGACAGGGGAGGGCAGCGCGCCGGCAGCCAGTGACTGATGAGTCAACATCTCTCCAGAAGGCGGCGAGGACCGCGGGGAGGCGGGGAGGGGGCAATCAAAGGCTGGCCTGCCGGCGGGGCATTGGCACGGTGTGACGGCGTCTTTGAAGACCGGCCAGCTCGGAGCCACGGGAACCCCCCCCCCCACACACACACACACACACCCCACCGGCGACTCAGAGCCTCAAGGACTATTGTCTTGGCTCGCCTCTCCGTTTGACCTCGAGAAAACAGTACAAGCTTGCTGCAGCTTTGATCTAGCGTGCCATTTCCAGGTCCGTTATGTGGGGATTTACATGCGTAGAAAGGGGCTAGGGTGAAGAGAGAGAGAGAGAGAGCGAGAGAGAGAGAGAGAGGGCTGATTTGTAGACTCTCGTTCTCTAGTCGACTCTCGTTCACTCCCGTTCCTGAACCGGTACGGTCTTTTGAAAAGTACCCTGACTGCAGCGTCACCATGAGAACGCTGTGATGACAAATGGAAGTGCCCCCCCACTACGGCGCACTGTCGTACACACGGGGGGGCCGCTGCCATGACTAGCTGCAGTCATCGCCGCGGCCACCTCCACCTCAGCAGCCGGCCCAGCGGCCTAAGCCAAGCACCGGGATACAAAAGAGCCTTGTGAGCGGCCCCCTCAATGGCGATGGGGGGGGGGGGGGGGGTTCGGGACACACCGCACGTTTGAAAAAGCACAAACATCCTGCTCTGCCGTCGGCGACGCTGAGAAGCGGATGGCCGCGCGCGACTTTACTCCGCGCCGCGCGGTCTCACAGGTCCGCCCCAGCACCCGGAAAAGTGACACCGTTCTGTTTAGGAAAACGGTCTGAGCTCCCGGAGAGCGGGCGAACACGCAGGGAGGAAGGGGGAATGTGTGTGTGAGCGAGAGTTTGTGTGTTTGTGTGTGTGTGTGTTTGCACAGATGTGTATAAAGACTCTGTGATAATGAGGCCATTAAGAATGCCTTGGAACAAGACATGAAGGGAAGCCAGGCCCCCCCCCCCCCCCCCCCCCCCCCCCCCCCCCCCCCCCCCCCCCCCCCCCCCCCCCCCCCCCCCCCCCCCCGCTCCGCTGAAAAGGTCGTCCAGACGGTCGGAACCAGCAAACTTTCCAGCAACTGGGAAGGGGACCAGAACATTCCCATTGCCCGACGCTGAGCGCTGGAGCTGTTCTAACGGAGGCAGCAGATCACAGCACCGTTCAAACAAAATAATGAAGTACTGCGGGGCGCTTTGTTTATCGGCCCGTCTTACTCGTCACGCGTGTGTGTGTGTGTGCGGAAAAAAGCTGTTTGAGTGCCGTGACGAACGCACGACCGATAAGGCTTGCCACATTCAAAAAAGCCTTCCCTTTTTAAAAGGACAGCCATGACATTTCAGCATCGTTGTAACTATCCCGAAAATAGCTAGACGTGAAGCCAAAAAAGTCTGACTAATAGTGCTATTCGTTTAAAAACCCACTCTTTGCGGATCGTTTGACACCAAAACAACGCTACTTCGTTTCTAGTGCGGGCTGTTCAAAGTGGCATAAAAGGTAAACCCACATCGGTGTCCCCCGGCCACCAACGTCCCAATTAAGATGAAACCTCAGAGGGATATCAAGTAACCATTTTACTTTCAAATAACCTCTTGCAACCCCTTGCAGTTGCCCAGCCAACCGACTCAGCCACCACTGAACCCCAACAGAAAGCAGCCCCAGACGCCGCCGCCGTCCCACCTCCAGCCCTACGTTCCAGGGCAGACAGAGCGTGAAACAGGCCCCCTGGTCCCACACTGGAATGTTATGTCTGCGTCTAAGGAGGCTGCCCTCCCTCCCTGTCATATATCTTTCCCTGGAATGTCTGTCCCTCCTCCGGGGCACTGCGGGAGACTGTTTGGTGCAGTGTCTGGAAGTCTCTCCCATCTCCAGGGGATTCCCTTATCACGTAGGCCCCCTGGGACACTGCGGCCCGGCCTCAGCCTTGCCCCCCGGAGACAGCCATACGCGCGGAGAGACAGACAGCAGAGAGGCGGCTGGAGGCCGTGGTTTGATGTAATGATGTAGCTAATGATAATGTGAAGTCACCAGCCCAGCCTGCCTGCCTTCCTGACGGTGTAAACAAACAGCGCCATGTCAGAGGAAGAAGAGTCATCAGCGAAGGCTTGTAGCGCTAATGCATTCCACCCACCCAGATACACACGCACACTCACAGAGACACACACAGTCAGATACGCACGCACGCACACACTCACACACACACACACGCCGCAAGATACACACGCACTCACTCACAGAGACACACACAGTCAGATACGCACTCATGCACACAGACACACACACAAAAACCCAGCGAGATATGCACGCAGACTCACGACACACACACACACACACACACACACACACACACACACACACACACACACACACACACACACACACACACACACACACACACACACAGAGCCTTTGAACAGGAGCTTGCTGCAACAAACCGAGCACACGTTAAGTCCTTGGAGTTGACTACAAAGCCTGTGCTTTGTCAGAAGAGGCAATGAGCTGTTGAAGAAACAACACACACACACACACACACACACACACACACACACACACACACACACACACACACACACACACACACACACACACACACACACACACACCTGCAGTGACATGTACTCAACTGCAAACATAAACAGTCGTTTTGAACGCATTGGTCTGGGTTGGGGGGGGGGGGGGGGGTTACGCTATAATCAGCCCGAAGAGGAAAGAGTATTCCCCCCGGCATTTATCTGTGAACTCGCACAAGGCAGGAAGTTCATGGTTAAAGTGAGAGAGACGCTATCTGCAGCAAGACGCTGCTTTTTCCATGAAGTCATCACAGGCCCCTGAGTTGATTTGCTGGGTGCAACAAAGGGCTGCTGTTCAACTCAGACAAATGTCCTGCCCCAGTCCACAGTTCAGCCTCACTGGATGCAAATGACCGCACACCAAGAAGGGTGCGAATGGACATGACCAGGCGAACACCGAAAACTCTCCTCTAACAATATCTGTTTGAGCGTGGCAGAGGAAACAGTACGGTCGTCAACATAAAGTGTCAACTGCCAGAGAAATAGACCCAATCAACGGGTGTACTGTGCGACCGCAACTTGCACTGTTGCAGTCTCTTCCATTTCACACCTTAAAATGGTGGAATGTAGGGTTGCATCCCTGCATTCTGGCACAAGGGCTGATTCTACCTAGACCTATGCAAATTTTAAATACAATATATTTCAGTGCCACCTTTGGCTCACTTCTTTAAATTCATCTCTGTCCCCACGAAGTGGAAACAGGTCGTTCAAGTTTTCAGTGTGCAACATGCACTATCCTGTGAAACACTTCCTCCTTTTACCCGCAAGTGTGGGGACTCTAGATATGCCTCTTCTTTTCTCAACTTACACGTAAAGGGTTATGGGCAGAACACCTGGCTTTAGACGGCTAGTATATTCTTGACAACAAACACGACTTTTAAAGGAGCGATCAAATTACTTTTGATGGCAACATATAGGACTTCCTCAACATGTAATGAGAAATTAGAGCCGAGAACAAGACAGACCATCGTGCGTCAACTGTGCTTACTGGAACAAAATGATTGATTAGGAACCATATAAGGCAATCCCTTCAAGTTCAACCAACGTGATAAGCCCCAAATATAGCACATATTATCAATAGCCTATCCAGTTCTTCATATTTTGTCAAAAGTGAAAAAATGTCGATGTCGTGCGCCATCAGATCTTACGTGCGCATCCGTTGGACAAGTTTGTGCAGTAAAACTGGGTTCTATTTACCCGCGTGCGTAAAGATTTCAAAATGATCAGTGGAGCCTGAATAATTCTGTGGGCAACGTTTTCGAGGGATCTTTGGAAATGACAAATTGATTAAGGTTACTTTTTAGTAATTTATTGAGGTATACTACAATTCCACAATATTTTTGTCATAGCAAGCTACTACTCACCATTCGGTCCATATTTTTCTAAATTGGTTTTCACTTGTTCAAGTGTCAATCCAGTGTTTTCGTTAACACCGAAGTTCTCCAAAACTTCAGATGCCGATTTAGTGTGTGCATTTTCCATCGTCCCGGACTGATTAAGCAATTAAATCAAAAGGCATGTAGTTCTAAGTAAAATTTATGAAGATAATTGAGAATTGAACCGCAGTAATCGCCTGACGAAGAACGTTTAGACCAATGCAGGGCAGGAGTTCCGTCTGCTCTGTCACCTGCCTGCACGGAAAGCCGACGAATTCAGCTATACCTCTGGATTCCGAATAACGACGCTGTTATTGCCCAATAGATTAGATCGCTGTTCCTACTTCATCACCATGAGAAGGTGTGCAGAGTCGTTACTGGGGAGGACCGCCTCTTCGGTGAGGCAGCGTCTTTGCGCACTCCCTCCTGCCTTGCTATTGGCTGTCATTACCCTACCTGAGAGATGTGTTTTGCTCCCTCATCCTTATGAGGGTCATAGTTTTTTGTAATTTCCTTGGTTACTGGTAAAAACAGAATGTGAAATCCTTTTAGGATAATCCATTTAGGGAGATAGGGATTTTTTTTTAATTCGGCAGCTGAAAGCCTTTACACATTTACCTATCTGGACACAAACAAAGTCCTGGTGCATAGTGAGCCTAAATAACAACCCCTCGATGCCTCATTGTTGGGGTGAGGCACGGATCACAAGGGGAGTAACCCCACCTTGGGTTGAGTACTAAGGACTAGAGCAGGAGATTGTTTAGCCTAGCGGTTGTCTAGTGTCTCAGTGAGGAGCTATTGCACTTAAATCCGCTGCAGTAGATATAACAGGCCACGATAAGTAGCGGAGCTACTTCAGGGAGATAGATAGGTATAAAAGGTACAAGGTGCCCCAGTTCTGTCTGTGCTCACAGCTGGTGTCCACTCTCACAGAGGTAACTTTATTTCTATCCTATCGGAACATTACGTAACCTTTTCCGGACGCTCATATTATCGGCAACAGGCCGGCCTCGATATCTCCTGGGACGCAATCATCCCACTGTAAACCCACACGTTTCCCACGTGATTTTCAGGAGGAAGGTTAGCTGAGAAGTGACTCCTCTCTGGTTCTCTACCTGGGGGGCTCACCTAGCTCTCCCCCACACGAGCACGACCGGGTGAACGAGCCATGGCCACAGGCTCAGTGCTCGTTCCCTCCCACTCACAGACAGACAGACACGAAAACAGTTGCTGGTCTGAGTGTGGTTTCACTTCAGTCAGTGGTTGTTGTGTATTGTGGAGCAGCAGGACTGTGAGCGGGCGCTGTTGTGTTGAGCTGTGGGGTTGGGAATTACAAGGGTCTGTCTGGGCAGAAGAGCTGAAGCCTTTGTAACGCTGAAAGCCTCGTCTAAAAATACACAAAGCCGCGGCGATTCTGCTGGTTCTGAGGGAACCCCCTTGGATGCCAATGCTCTTACGAAAGGGAAATCCTCCTACCTCTCCTCCTCCTTGCTGGTTCACTCTCTCTGTGTCTCTCCCTTTCTCTCTCTCTCTCTCCCCCTCTCCCCCCACCCTCTTTCCCTCCCCAGCGGCAGTCACAATGGCCGTCTGTGTTAGCCTCAGCCCCTGTCACACTGCATTTTCCACAGCGCACTGTCAGCCGTTTGCCTGCATTTGCCTTCACTTTTGGTTACGGCCCTCATTTGCATTATGGAAATGAGCCCAGGCCTCCCATGCGTGAATACCCCCCCCCCCCCCCCCGGGTTTACCTCTCCCTCTGTACGACGCCACAGTGGATTTCTGGGATGACTCAGTGTAGGTAGTGTTAATAGGTCTTTTTGTTCTGATAGGAGTACTGGCTGCAGATGCTTTTGTCATGGAGGGAAGGTGAGGGACGGTGAGGGACGGTGAGGGAAGGTGAGGGACGGTGAGGGACGGTGAGGGACGGTGAGGGAAGGTGAGGGACGGTGAGGGACGGTGGGGGACGGTGAGGGACGGTGAGGGACGGTGGGGGACGGTGGGGGACGGTGAGGGACGGTGAGGGACGGTGAGGGACGGTGAGGGACGGTGGGGGACGGTGGGGGATGGCACCTCCGCGGTAGCGCGCCTTGGCACTGACGGTGAGTGAGAGCGCGGCGCTAAGGACCGGCGTCGAGAGAGAGAGAGAGAGAGAGAGAGAGTCGAGAGAGAGAGAGAGAGAGAGAGAGAGAGAGAGAGAGAGAGAGCACTCCTCGGTCTGCCACAGCTGCACCTGACAGGCAGGCAAAACAACCAGTCAAGTCCACCCCGCCCTCCTCCTCCTCCTCCGTAATAAACCCCCCTGCCCCCCAATCCTTCTCCCTCCCCCCCTGTTCTTCTCTTTCCCTCCCTCCCTCCCGAACGGGGACTCCGCAGATCTGTGATGTCGCAGTCGTTTTCACAGGCTGGCACCAAAGGACCGCCACACAGCCTGCTACTTCTCTCCGAGTGTTGGATGTAAGAGCAGTGTGTGTGTGTGTGTGTGTGTGTGTGTGTGTGTGTGTGTGTACGGTGCGCAGGGGGATTGCTCTCAGTCGTTTTTTGTGTCAATCACCGGGCGAAGTCCACATCCAAAACAGAACCCCCTCCCCCTCCGCCTCATCCCTCATCCTCCACCTGGTAAACAATGGCGTGACTCAGTAACGTCTCACCCAAAGCCTTCCAGACTAATCGGGTTAACTTGACACTGCCTTGAAAACAGTGACAGATAAAAATCCATTTTGGTAGAAAGAAAGCCGCTTCCATTTGGAGCTCTGGACGCTCTTCTCAGCGCCGCTGCGTTTCGTTTGTGTAGATTACCTCTGACGCTGTGTTCTGTCACAGTGCTGGGCTCTCCTCTCGCCGAGAGTAAACACTGCAACTCTGAACTGCTTGCATTGGCTACCCAAATGCACTGCTGTCCAACCAAACACACACACACACACACACGTGCAAACACACACACGCGCACACACACACACACGCACGCACGAACTGTCCCCCACCCAGTCCAAACCCACGTCTTATTTGTCACTTCATCATTTTCTCTGAGGATGAGTCAGCGTGAGCCGAGCCCGCCTCACCACGGCCTGTCAGTCAGTCATTAAGGGGGACCAAGCACGGCATCAGAAGGCAATTACCCCGCAGAGCCGCGTCGTCTACTCGGAGGCCGCCTGAGGGAGGCTGGGCCCGGCCCACGGCTCCTCTGACAGCTCGACAGAAGACAGGGGATCCTGGAGAGACGTCCCTGTCTCTTTGTTTGTCTAAGCCTGTCGTGGCTAATGTAAGAAAGAAAAAAAGAAAAAAAAATGAAAGTCCTGCTCTCTCTTGAATCGCTTTCTTTTTCACACCATGAAGGTGTGCGAAGTCAGTGTTGGACATTTCCTCTTGAGTTGAGTTGGTCGCTGAGATTCTTGTGTGCATTCTACGAATCGGTTGGAGACAGGGAAGCCTTTACGCTGCAGCAGGCTCTGTCCATATGTCTGTGCTGTATGTTGAGCCGGAGCTGCCGGTGCTTGAAATCCCCCTACAGACTGCACCACACATTATCACTCTCACACCCTCTCCCTCCGTTTAACGCATCGATAAACACAGAACACATTGAGAGAACAGTAATGTATAACGTGATGCGTGCATGCTTTTAAATGTCAAAAGGCAAACATCAGAAACGGCAGTAAGTCTTGTCCGTCCTTTCGGAGCACTGGGCTGCCGGACATCAGGGATCAATGGCGACGGAGGCAGGACTGCTAGACGTGTATCGACCAGAGCTAAGTTTCCCTTTGATGTCAACAGGATATATTCTGGTCTTGGAGGCTCTTAGGAAGACAGAAGAGCTGGAGCCAAACGCACGGCTACCGGATCAAACGTGACAACTTGTTCCCCCGGCTTTGTCCGGATCAACATTCAAATCAATGCCATCCTCAGACGGTCCGACCCTTCTGCCGGTACAGAGAGAGCTGTGGTATTTTCAGTAAGGATGAGCCAGCCACTCTCTGGGGTCTCCCGCGCTCCATGGAAGCCCCCCTCGCCTCTCCAGCTGGTGGACTGACAGGTCCCAGGACAGGGCAATCGCTTCACACCAATTACCTCCTGACGGAGGAGTCGACCCACGCCTGACATGACGGCCTGGGCAGCAGGAGCATTTACCCAGCCTGTGGAACGTCCAGCCCCATGCTGTAGGAGCTTACACTACAGGTACATGGACACCGTACGTATCTGACTTGCTGTGGCCTCAGCTGTGAAGACATGAAGGTGGCTCCATCCTCTAACTGTTTGCTAAGAGTCCATGAGGTGAGCTCTGTCTCTGCTATGATCAACCCACAGCCAGATGGCCTGCCAGACAGACAAACAGGTAGACAGACAACCTGCTCGAAAGACAAACAAACAGACATTCAGGTAGACAGACAGACATCCTGCCAGACAAACAAACAGGTAAACAGGCAGACAGGCGGACAGACATCCTGCCAGACAGACAAAAAAAGTAGACGGACACACAGCCTGCCAGACAGCCTGCCAGACAGACAGACATGCAGGCAGGCAGGCAGGCAGGCAGGCAGGCAGACGGACAACAGACAGACAGATGAACAACAGACGAACAGGTGAACAGACGGACAACAGACGCGGACGGACGGACAGACAGACAGACAGACAGACAGACAGGGGGACGGACAGACAGACAGGTGGATGGACTGACTGACAGACGGACGGACAGACGGACAGACAGGTGGATGGACTGACTGAACAAAGAGTCCATTAAAGATGATCGATGGTGGCCTTGTTCATTTCCCAGGGGGCCGTGTGTTAATTACCCATGAACACGCTGCTGCTCCCCATCAGCGGCGGGAGCACAACAATGTCGGGGGGCTGTCACCGCTGTAGGACAGCTCCAATTACCAATCTGTGGCCGGGGGGGGGGGGTCTGGGTAGATTGGGAGTCGGCTTGGTAAACGACTCGTTAGGTGACGAGTGTTTTCCCGGGCCGTGTGAGCCTCCCAGGCCCCCAGTGGAAAAGACGTGGCCATGCAGTGTCCTTCTCCGGAACGCCGGCGAGCTCAGGGAGTCACTGCGCAAACCAACAGACGCCCCGAAATGTTGACAACGACCAAAACGACGGAGCGGAGAAAGAGAGCGTGCTTGCGTGCGTTTTGCGAGCCGCAGAAGACCTCCGTTAAGCTGGGCATTTGACCGGCTCCCTGCGAGCTGGAGCAGGTAGCTCGGTGGGGGGCCCCAGGCGCTGCCTCCGACCACCAGGCCGTAATGAAGTGCTCTGTGGAGGGGGCACGCCGCTGGAGCCTGGCTCTAACACGGTGCCCTTTGGAGGACGCACGCCTGGCCGCGTCGTGGCGACAAGCTGCTGTCAGGCATTAAGAAGCTCCCCCAGGAAGGCAGCGTCTAGTTTCCCTTTCTCCCAGGAAGTAGGCCCTAGTAGGAATCCAGGAAACACTCTCTCCCTGTGAGTGTGTGTGTGTGAACAGAGAGGAATCCCCCCCCCCCCCCACCACCACCACCCCCGCGCCACTTTGACCTCTGTCGGATGGCTTTTAACGAGGGACAGGTGGCGACGCTCACCTCGGTCGCCTTCCGCTCATCCACTCCCCCCCTCCCACCCCCTGTCTGTCGGCATAGTAACAGCTATCCGAGGAGGGACAACGACCCTTTAATGAGGATGGCTCTCCTGGGCGGGCGAGCGGGCGGGCCGGCGAGCCCGTCCGGGCAGACCCTTCTCTGTGAGGGCTGGCCGTGTGGGGACAGGCAGGGTGGCAGGGTGGAGGTGTTTCATTAGGGGTCCGGGGGGCCGGCCGGGGGCATCGCCAGCACAAAGTGGGACCAGCGACGGCAGGAATCGAGCACTCAGACTGCACAGCCAGCACTTTTCCTCTTCTCCTAGCTTTTCTTTTATTGTGTTTTTTTATGCTTGTTGTTGTGGGTGTTGTAGTTTAAAACGACTGTGTGACGTTATCTCCTGCCCTGGTGGATGCCTATTAGGACCACAGTAACCAGAGACACTCAGTCGCTTTCCACTGCAGACGGACGCAGTGGCCATGTCGAACACGCCAGCAACCCAAACATGTGACACCTATGTTCCCCTGTTGGCAAATCACATTGTAAGGCAATAGGATGTGGGGGACTTAGAACCATTTGTGTCTTTGGCAACGTGGAACACCCAGAGCGTGAAGCAAGCCCGGCCCGTCCCTCCTCAGGCCCTGCAGTGGAATGTCTAGCGAGAAGAAGGCTCCTTCGCGCTGAGCGCCGAGCAGACACTTAACCACATCCACTGGGCCTCCGACTGTCAACGTGCCCCGGCACACCAACGACAGGAAGGGGAGGGGCTGTGAGGAGGAGATGAACAAAATGACACAAACGTCTCTCACGCAGCGTGAAGCTCTGCCTCTAACGTCAAGCTAATTCTTAATAGTTCTTTTCTTTTACCAGTGTCTGACGTGTTTTCTTGAGGTTGTTTTCTGCATCAAGGCCCCCTCCCCCCGCCCCTTCCAGATCAACAGATGTTTGAGCCGTCGTCGAGGAGGAAAGGGGTTCGACCGCCCAAAAGATGTTTACGCTCGCTTGAGTGATGCACAGAAAGAGAGGGGAAAGTGTTTTGTTCCGCAGCCGGTGTAAATGTGGGTGAAGGGGCAGGAAGGTGCAGTAGGGGGAGGGGCGGGGTCGGATCGGGTGATTGACAGCGGTAAGAAAACATTTGGGCGAGACACTGGATCAACACACCGTGACTCAATACGCTCATCCTAGATTAGTTAGCTCTTGTTTACCATTGTAGTCCGACAGCGTCGCTCACCCCTATGTTTTCTTATGCCTGACACCCGTGACTCAATCAATGGGAGGAGAGAGAGAGTAAACGTGTTGGCCTTTCAGAGGAAGTCATAGTGTGACACACAGGCCAGGAAATGTCAGTGAGAGTTAAGGCCAAAGCACAGACTGTGGTTTCAATCGATGGCCGAGCGATAAGGGGAACCCGACCAGACAATTGAATCTATCGGGGCACAGCTGAACCCCGACACATACATGCGCATACCCACACACACACACACCCACACCCACACACACACACACACACACACACACACACACACAATCTGATGCTGTGACAGATGTGATTCTGTCTTTACAAAGGCTGGTTTAAAACGCATTGAAAACACCAGTAGTGCCATGTTTACCAATGTCATGGAAACGCACGCTCATCAGCGCCATCTCGCCAACGACTTATTCGTGACGCTTTAATAAGCGAGACCGACACGCATAGGAAAGGGAGCTAGGAGGATGTTGTCAGCTAAATTTCCATCGAAGCAGAAATGGAGCCAATTGATGATGCTACTTTGGTGCCAGTTGTGTTTCAGCCACCCATAAAGGTTTGTAATGAATGGAGGCATGCACTCACTGCTCTGAGGGTTCTGTCCTGTTGCCTCTGCCTGAGGGAGGTATGTGACATCGAGGAATTGGTATTCTAGCCTGCACGTATTGAAACCGCATTCAGCTCCGACTGACCCGCGTGGTAAAACATCTTGCCGTTTCAGGGATTCCCTGATTGAACAAAGGGAACGTGAGAGTACAGACATTCAAAGGGAAAATGGGAAGCGGCCCCTGACACACTGTTTCGCCTGCTGGATCCCCCCTCCAGTGTCCCGGATAAGCCAGGGTAGAAGGCACTGAGCATACAGCCAGAGTTGACTCACGGGGAGGAGGAGAGGAAAGTATAATATTTGCGCACACATGCTCTTCACAACATACGATAGGTCAACACTTTGCCACCACCTTCATCGTCAAGTCATTTACGGGGTCACGTGGGGCTGGCCACCTTCTTTTCTTGACCTTTCGTCTCCGCGCCTGTCGTGTTCCAATAACACTCAGTCTGTGCTTCAAGACGGTGAGGAGCAGAAAGGAGGGGGATGACACGTGACAGGGACGGGGGTCAGCGGGTGGGCCAGCGGAGGTGTGGTCCTGGGGGAGCAAGGCCTCCCCGGGAGGTTCCCCCATTTTTCCACGACTCCTGAAGCCATCCGAGATGGAAACGCTTGCCCTGGACCAGTCGCCTCGGCTGCTCCCGGAACGAGGAACGTCGGGTCTCTCTATTCGATTCTCGGTGTCTCTCTATTTTACTGTCGGGCCTCTCTAGTTCACTGTCGGTGTCTCTCTAGTTCACTGTCGGTATCTCTCTAGTTCACTGTCGGTGTCTCTCTAGTTCACTGTCGGTGTCTCTCTAGTTCACTGTCGGTGTCTCTCTAGTTCACTGTCGGTGTCTCTCTAGTTCACTGTCGGTGTCTCTCTAGTTCACTGTCGGTGTTCTCTCTAGTTCACTGTCGGTGTCTCTCTAGTTCACTGTCGGTGTCTCTCTAGTTCACTGTCGGTATCTCTCTAGTTCACTGTCGGTATCTCTCTAGTTCACTGTCGGTATCTCTCTAGTTCACTGTCGGTGTCTCTCTAGTTTTGGTGTCTCTCTCTGTCGGTGTCTCTCTCTCTATCTCTTTCACTGTCGGTATCTCTCGGTGTCTCTCTCACTGTCGGTGTTCTCTAGTTCACTGTCGGGTGTCTCTAGTTCACTGTCGGGTCTCTAGTTCACTGTCGGTATCTCTCTAGTTCACTGTCGGTATCTCTCTCGGTGTCTCTCTAGTTCACTGTCGGGTCTCTCTAGTTCACTGTCGGTCTCTCTAGTTCACTCTCTCTCTAGTTCTGTCGGTGTCTCTCTAGTTCCTGTCGGTGTCTCTCTAGTTCACTGTCGGGTCTCTCTAGTTCACTGTCGGGTCTCTCTAGTTCACTGTCGGGTCTCTCTAGTTCACTGTCGGGTCTCTCTATTTCACCGTCGGTATCTCTCTAGTTCACTGTCGGGTCTCTCTAGTTCACTGTCGGGTCTCTCTATTTCACCGTCGGTGTCTCTCTATTTTACTGTCGGGTCTCTCTATTTGACTCTCGGTGTCTCTCTATTTCACCGTCGGTGTCTCTCCATCTTTCCGTCTCTGTTTAGCTATCTCTGTCTCTCTGCTCTCTCTCTTTTTTTCCCTCTCTGTGTCTTCCTCTCTCTCTCTCTCGATCCCCTTCCCCATTTACCAGTCCCTCGTCGTCCCTCCCGCCCTGGTGGTTAACATCATGTGACCGTTGCTATGCACTGTGTTCCCGACGAGCACAGCGCTCCAACAGCGGCTCAGCTGCTTCACCGTTCAGCGAAATGAGCAGCCTTCACGAGACGCCACCCGAGGGCCGCGTCGGCGACACGCCAAGGAGTGTGTGGCGGAGGAACGGTCACAGTCATCGTCGACGAAAAGGCGCAACGCGTGAGGTAAACAGGTCCAGTCGGAGACACAGTCATCCACGCAGAACCCACACGCAGCCACTCACACCAGAGGCCTGTCTTTCGTCAAACACACACAGAGACAGAAAGACCTACACACACACACACACACACACACACACACACACACACACACACACACACACACACACACACACACACACACACACACACACACACACACACACACACACACAGGCTTAATGGGAGCGGGGTGGGGCTGCCTGCAGAGGAGTGGGCATTCCATTCGGATGAATTTACAGCTAAAGGTTGACTGGTACCATCCATTGACAGGTACTGCCCCCCTCCCCCTTCTCTCTCCATCTTTCCTTTTTTACTCTCCTTGACTTTCACCAGAAAGATGTGCAGAGGAGTGAACGTTTGCAAAGACAGAAAACCATTGGATGAAGTGGAGTTAAGAAAGGCTAGGAGAGCGGCATTGCATCCCACTGTAGCAATCCCATACAAAAGAAACAAACAGGAAATAAAAATCCATCTTATTGTCTCTCTGCAAACGGTCTCCGAGAGAGGGAAAGCCAGCTGTGCTGACAGTGTATGAGAGCTGGAGCACCGTGAGGGCACGGTCGACACTTTTCCTTTCACTTGAACCTCGCTGGCGTGTGGACTTTTAACGAGGATGTGAGCGCCGCACCAACAGGACTTGATATGGAAAGGCAAACAAAACATGCAAAGCAGCCGGGCCTCCTGCGACTGTGCCGAGAGGGGCAGGGACGTCACCTTTGTGTTCGCCTCTCTGCCCCATGCCGGCTCCCTGACATCACGTGATCAGACAACATGCAAAGCCTGGTCCTCCACCAACCCTCTGACCGATCTCTCTACGAGGGAGACTTCTCTTTGTGTGCTTTGGCATCAGCGGTTCAGGCTGCAGGTAACTCGGTGAGGCGATGGATGTTTCGGTAGGACAAATATGTCCGTCTTAAAATAGGTTTGTTGAATATAAATGGACTTTGGAGTTGTTGGATCAGCTTATTTTTGAAGTATAAACAGGCATCCAAACAGGCAACAGAGGCTGGTAGCCCCACAGTACATTGAATCCCCCACACTGACACACACTAGCAGACCAGCAGGGGTGGAGGAGGTGGGTTCATCACCACCTGTTCACCACCTGTAGGTGCACCAGCAACGTAGTGAGCTCAGGTCATTTAGGCCCCGCCTCTTCGTGTGGGAGCGAGCAGACGCACGACGACGGCTTCCTGGACAGCCAGACAGATTCATCAGCCTGAACCTCTGCAGAAAGCTTCCATGAAGATTCATTGAAGAACTTTATCGCCAGTAAATGATTGTAATAGCCTCTGCTGCACATCTACAGCTAGAAGTTTGCAACGTTCTTGCCAGTAAATTACTGTATTTGCCTGTTGTGAAATTACATGTAGTAGTTGGTAACTTTATCGCCAGTCAATGGCTATATTTGCCTCTGCTGTGAATTTACAGTTGGTGGTTGGCAACTTTATGGCCAGTATTTAACTTCTACAATCTCTGTAATCAAAATTGTAAATATTTAGTGCTGATGTTTACCACCCCAGAATCTTTCACTGAATTGCATCAGTATTACATGCTACAAACATCTTTTTAAATGGTTGTTTTAAAAACATTTGTAAATGTAAATGATTTAGGTTCATTCATTTTACATATCAATGGACCTAAGGCATCACCAAACCAAAAATGATTATGCAATAAAATTTGACAAAGTGGACCCCAGCCTACATGTTTGTTATTCACAGTCAGATTTTGCACTGCATTTTGGATGAATCTTTCATTGGTGAACTGCATAGTACTTGCTCTTATATTGCAGTCCTAAACATGGAACTATTTTCCAAGCTTTTTAGACAAGCTCCTGCCACTGACAACATTGCAAGGCTTTCCGGAACAGACCCTTGGGATATTGAGATTGACAACCCAATATGTACTTGTCCTTTTTATGTTTAACAAGCTGTGACCCAACTGGTCATCAGGAACCACAGCATTTGAATGTATTTCACTTCATGCACAGCTGCGTCAAGTCAACTGAATGATTAGAATATGAATCTGCTATATTGGTAATGGAATACATGAAACATGTGATGAGGGAACTGGGAATCTGTTTAACTCCAGTCAACCCTCTGGAATTACCCATAGTGTATGGCATTTCAAAGAAAAATACAGGGAAATGATAAAACAGTAATTTAATGCTCCTTTAATTGTCAAAATTTAGCAACTCACCAGCAAACGTGAAAGCACCCAGAATGCATTTTATCCCACAGTAAAATGCGGCAAATTAAAAATAAAGCAATTTAGAGTTAATTTATTATTTCATTTTTTTACATTTGGGGGAGCTTGGTTTTTATGGGCCTATTGTCAGAATGTTGGCATGTTTCAGAGCGTAGCATTATTCCACAGAGAAAGTAGCGCAACAAGCTCTCATTACTCTGCTTCTGCAGGGGGTGAGGGTTAGTTGCTACCTTCAAGGTGAAACCACTCCTCAGGGGAGCAGACCTTCCTCGGGCCCCTCCCTGCACAGACGTGGTCCATTCCCCTTGTTGTACTCCGGTACGGCCCGTACAGGCAGGACACAGTCCAGTGAGGAAATGGAGAGGGTGTTGATATTAATAGCATGAGGTGGTGGGACACTTTTCCCCGCTTTCAGAGGGAGTCACGCTTGATGACCGGCTAATGAAGTCAACTCATGAAAGGGCATTTTGAAGCGAGCGGGAGGGGATTCCCATGAGAGGGCGCATTATGGAGTCCTCCTCGTGGCTGTTATACTGAGCCGTGGCTGGAGGCAAAGCCAGGGAAGATGGATGACACCTCTCTCTTTGTCGTTTGTCATGCATGCCACTGTCGTCAGGAAAACACCGCCGGGCTCCGGGCTGCCGTGTGACGGTGGGAGCCAGTACTCTACACACACACACACACACACACACACACACACACACACACACACACACACACACACACACACACACACACACACACACAAACACGCACACACGCGTCACACAAATGCACACGAGCCAACACACTCAGTTTCACACCTGTGACACACACATTCACACCTACACGGTCATCCTCGAGACTCAACCCGTCTCCATTGTCTGTCCGTCCTGTCAGAAGCCCTGGACAGGGTGTGCGTCACCGCCGGCCGATCCTCCCACCTCGGTCTGGCAGGGAGGCTGTGAGTGCCGTCGTGTTCTCCCCTTCCCCGGGGAGCTCCGTTATGGAGGGAGAGTCACGGGATGGCCGAGGGAGGCCGGGTCACCGACTCTTCATCAGAGCGCTTGAAACGTTTGACGACGCGCGCGCGCGCAGACCCAACGGCCACGGACAAACACAAACGCGTCCACACTCGCACACGCATTCTCACAAGCTCTTAAGAAAAAGACCAAAAAAAAACAAAAACACAACCACTGATCTGTTTGTACGCCCACGCACACGTTTCCATGTGTCACTTTTCGTGGGAAAAACTAAATGGGCTCTGAAAGCGCGTGCGATCACGGAACGGGTAGGCAGCTCCAACGCCACGCGGCCTCTTTAAAACCGACGCTCTGAGACGACCTCCGAGCAGGTTCAGGTTCAGGGGTGAGGGGGAGAGAAAAGGGCTGAGGCGTGCGAAAGTTTTCGAAGGGCCTGCTCACTTCGGAAAGAGGGCTGTGCTTGTGAAGCGCTCGGGGCCCTGGAGGACTGCTGCCCACGTCGCAGCCTCTAAATAAAACGCTGGCCTGATTACACTCTCCCCGGCACGACAATGGCAGAGAGACCGAGATGCACGCCACGGCACAGGCGCCCCCGCGCCGGCACGGAGCTCTCAGGGACGGCTCTGAAAAGGGGAGCGGTATACGTTTTGAAGGGTCAAACTGCTCGCAGCGAAGTGTTCGCAACGTGACAAACTGGCAGGTTCACAGGTCGTCAGAGTGGTTCCTCGTTACACCCTTCTATGCGTTCCGTAAGATGAGTGGATGGTGACAGGATGGTCATTTCACCGACAGGGGGGAGGAGACCGTGGGCTGAGGTGAAGTGATGTAACAGACCTAAAGGAATGGTCACGACCTTCACGTCCACTGTGGAGCTAAACACCCCGCACACATCGTCACGTGACATTTTAGGAACCACAGCCAGAGTGCTGGTTCCAATTACTAGGGGCTCACAGAGAGGAGTCAGAGTAGATTAGCATTATTTGACTAGCAAAAGACATCAGGTAGAGACAGACATGCAAAAGAGACAGAGACTAGAGAGACCAAGAGAGGCAAGACAGAGAGGAGTCTGGTTACTAGGGGACAGAGAGGACACTGACAGGAGAGAGAGGAGTCTGGTTACTAGGGGACAGAGACAAGTATGGTTACTAGGAGAGAGAGGAGTCTGGTTACTAGAAGACAGAGAGGAGTCTGGTTACTAGGGGACAGAGAGGAGTCTGGTTACTAGGAGACAGAGAGGAGTCTGGTTACTAAGAGACTGAGAGGAGTCTGGTTACTAGGAGACAGAGAGGAGTCTGGTTACTAGGAGAGAGAGGAGTCTGGTTACTAGGGGACAGAGACAAGTATGGTTACTAGGAGACAGAGAGGAGTCTGGTTACTAGAAGAGAGAGGAGTCTGGTTACTACTGGACAGAGAAAAGTATGGTTACTAGGAGACAGAGAGGACTCTGGTTACTAGAAGACAGAGAGGAGTCTGGTTACTAGGGGACAGAGAGGAGTCTGGTTACTAGGAGACAGAGAGGAGTCTGGTTACTAGGAGACAGAGAGGAGTCTGGTTACTAGAAGACAGAGAGGAGTCTGGTTACTAGGGGACAGAGAGGAGTCTGGTTACTAGGGAACGGAGAGGAGTCTGGTTACTAGGGGACAGAGAGGAGTCTGGTTACTAGGGGACAGGTAACACACTGACAGGAGAGAGAAGTAGCTAGCGGGTTTCCTCACACATACTTTCAGTACATCTAGTTTCTGCACATCGAATGTATAAGTTGCAGAGGCCCTTGAATTAATTTGTGGGGCACATTTTGCCTCAGCAACTGGAAGTAACGCATAATTTCTTGGCAGAGCAAAACTTTTTTCAGAGTACTTTTGTGACTACCAGAAAAAGCCTCAAAGCTTCTTCTATAAATAGCTAGGTGTTTACCTGGCCAGTACTCCTGAGCACACCTTGTTAGTGAGATAGCTAATTAACTTAATTATGTGATTATTACTCAATTTGGAAGAGAGCTATCACCACTTGGCCACTTGAAAGGTATCTAACAACTTTATGCTATCAAGACGCTAACTTTTGATTTTGTTCATTTTCTAAACTATGTTGGTCGGAGGAATGGTAATCTTCTGGTGTTTGAATCAGCCCTTTTTGTTTCTCTCTACATGGAACAGATTGATCTCCTGTCGTATCCATTATCAGGACAATTTGGTGTAAGGTGTTGATTCTTTGTGGGAGGACTGTGGTAATGGCAAGATAACTACGAGAGGCTGCTATTCAGAATTTCCATTACACAGCCAGATAATGGAAGATATTTAGGTGTGTTTGTGTGTTTGAGAATGTGTGTTGTATGTGTGCCCGTGTGTGTTTGTGTGTTTGAGAATGTGTGTTGTATGTGTGCCCGTGTGTGTTTGTGTGTATGCTCACAGGTGGCAGTGACACCGCCATTGAGTACACAGAGAGACCAGCTGCCAAAGACACAGAGCCAGAAGCCAGAGAGCAAAACACTGCCATCCATTACACACACACACACACACACACACACACACACACACACACACACACACACACACACACACACACACACACACACACACACACACACACACACACAAATGCACGTGCATACACGCTAAAAACCACAAGCACGCACACACCCATATACAGACTGATTAGTTTTTCCACCAGTACAGGCTCCATGGTCAGGTTAACCCAGTCAAAGACAGGCTCATTAACTTTTAACCAATCCGTATTCATGTGTTGGCGGGCGGTTTGTGTTCCCCAAAGTTGGCTAGCTAAGCACAAAAAGCCCAGGACAACCTACAACCTGATAATGGAGTCAATTAAAAAGACTACCTTCAGCCTCTTGTCTCTCATGGGGCTTTGTACGATGCAGTTCCCTAAACCAGACTAGACCAGACCACATCCAACGATAACAGAGCAGAGCAGGAACAGAACAGAACAAAAGAAAACAACAGAAGAGAACAGAAAAGAAAGAGAAGAAAACAGCTCTGAGCACAGCAAGGCTAGAGGTTGTCTAAGTGATCCATTTACAAGTAGACCACTGCAGCACGCCCCTGTGCAGCAGAGTGTGACCTGGATCCAGTCAGGCTTCACAGTCAAACACGTGAAACAGGAGACTCAGATGAAACTCTTAACCAATACCCCCTTTGTCCTGATTTCAAGACGACAGCATCGAATTCGAAATGTCATTAAACAAACAAGGCACGATCTCCTCAGCCTATTTCGGACCATAGATCAATAAAGCAAATTTATGTGTGCCCTTCCTAGTATGAATAGTTGTTACCGAATGAACCTAATAATTTGAACTCAAATAGAACCCCCTGACAACAGAACGTAAGAATTGCTTTGTTCGTTAGCTCTCCATGCTGACTCCCTCCTTGAGGACGCTGTGAGAAGTTTGAGGCCAGCAGAATTTGTCCTGGTCAAGGTCACCGAGGTCACTCAAAGCCAATTAGCCTAATAAGAATGATTGATTCAGGTTGCTCCTCTCTGCTGCTCTCCTCTCCTCCTCCTCTCCTCTCCTCTCCTCTGATGAGAGGGAGGTGTTGGAACTGTGTGTGACGCTGCTGTTTCCAAGGTGTGTGTGTGTGCAGCTCTCCTACTCCGGGCAGCAGTGACCTTGCAGCAGTCCTTCTTCCCTGGCCCAGATAGGATGCTGCATTGTGTACCTCCCCCTTCTCCTAAAGGGAGAAACTGTGTACGAGACATTTTGAGGAGAGGCCTGTTGGTGTGTGTGCTTTGTGTGTGAGTGCAGGTGTTACGAGGGGGATCCTGAACCCGGGAGGATATGACATCGTGGAGACGGGTTTCTATTTAGTGACAAGGCGCAGTGGTCTCTCTGGACCTCCACCGTTGTCTTCATGATGTAGAACAGAGTGTGTGGTCAAATTGTGAGAACACAGCTTCACAGGCCACGTATCCTGTTTACCGTCCAGACGCCGATCTGTCCCCATAACCTTTGACCTGGGACACCCTACGATCCCATGTGGTTGGCTTGACCTAGTGGGGCAATAGGAGCACACCATAAGATGACCAGCCCCAATTCTGTAAAGCTGCTGCTGTCTTATTCAGTCTAGCCTACCGCTGGGTCTGGTCCCCACAAGTTCCACAACATATACGTTTTCCCATGAAATCCCTTAGGAGGCTGTGTCTGTGTCTGCACGGTTTTTGTTTTCCCGAAGAGAAAGAGGAAGAACGGGAATCCACGCGGAAAGACAAGAGGGAGGAGAGACTCGAGGTGGGAGCGAGAGGGAATTGTAACAAAAACAGTACGACAGACTATACATTCCACCGAAGGCAGAGACGCAAATAAATGACAAGGAGAGTGGGAGAGAGAGAGCCCCCCCCCCCCCCCCCACCCCCCGTATCCATCAGGCACTCCGCCAGGCAGCTGGGATCACCTGCTGTCTCAGAACGTCCGTGGGCGGCCGCCGCCTCTGGGGCGTGGAGCGCCACGCCGCCCGGGACCGATGGGACTTTTATGGCCCCGTTCCCTCCTCGCCTTCGTCCTCTCCGACGGCAGCCTCCCACAGGAAGCAGCGCCGCAACAGAGCGGCCGTCCTGCACCCTGGCAGGCAACATCCATCAGAGGGAGAGAGAGGGGGGGGGGGAGAGAGGGAGGGAGAGAGAGAGAGAGAGAGCGAGAGAGAGAGAGAGAGAGAGAGAGAGAGAGAGAGAGAGAGGGAGGGAGGGAGAGCGTGAGAGAGGGAGAAGGGATGGAAACGTGTGGGAGACAGAGGTTTTGGTTAGACGGAGAACAGTCTTTCTCTCTGTTTCTCTCTTGTTGGCCGAGGGTGGATGTCCGTTGCCTAGAGACTTCCTCCACCAGCAGAAGCTACAGCAAAGGAGGCGGAATTTGAACGCGTTTGTCGATTCTCAACTTCCTTCAGTGCGAGACAGGCATTCTGCTTTGACCCTCACCGTGAACAGGAAAAACACTGCGCTGATCCTCCACAACCCTTTGACCAGCTCCAGCGATAATGACGCAGGCCTGACACGGCACATGTGCTCCTAGTCCCAAACAACTTGATCTGGTTTACATTCTGTCACACCGAAAGGCTTGGAAGAGGACCTTAGCCGTGACCCATCCCCGCTCCGTGTCGTCCTGAAGGGCCGGGAGCCAGCCGGCCAGCTGGTGGAGGGACCCGGCGGCTTCACGCTCGCCTGGGCCGGACCAAAACACACGGCGAGAGGGGCGTCACATTTCACCCTCCGCCCGGCCAGACCCAGGGCAGCGTCTCCCCTCTCTGCCCCGCTCTGCTGCTCCTGTCCCTCACAGCAGCCCCGTGGAGGACTCCGCGGAAGTCTCTCTCTGTGTCAGCGCGGCCCAGCCACTGGTGGGACGGGCCCATCTCAGCCCAGAACCTAGAAGCACCTGTGATGGTTCTCTCCCCACGCAATTAAACAGTGGGCAGCTTTGGTGGTGCTAAATACGGGTGAGGGACCGAGTGCGTCTCGTTCCTGCTGGGTTTTTTCCACTAGCCAATTACGCCCAGGCCTGAGGGGACGCAACATGGGCCCCAAGAAGTAGGTCACCTGCATAGAGGAGAGGGCTTCCTTCATCTTGTAGGGAGGAGTCCACCCGACCATGGAAAGGCCTGGTTTAATATTTGTGGAATGTGTGTGTGTGTGTGTGTGTGTGTGTGTGTGTTACGGGGCAGTGGATCTGGACGGGGTCGAAGGTGAATGCCGACTCGACAACAGCACCAGATTGTGATGAGACAGCAGGAGGTTCTTCCGAGACTTTACTCGCCCGGTTACTCATCATCCAACCAATGAAGCGGAATGCAAAACAAGGGATAACACACACACACACACACACACACACACACCAAAAAACATCTTAACAAGAGGTATGTGTCTTAAGTTGATGATGTTGATAAACTGAAACATTTGCATATTTATCACGTTTTGTTCAACAATAGCGAGCAGAAAACCCTTCACTTTTGCACCAGAGGAGAATGATTGTGTACTAGCTAAAACACGACATGCATGCAGGCTAAAGTGCTTTGCATATTTGATGTGTGGAGTGAGCATCTCCGAGGAAAACGCCAACACCATTCTCTCACAGAAAACGCGGCCGTTGACATTTCACCACGCGCTGTCTGTCGATGGAAAGGACACGCTCGGCCGTTCCTCCGGTGAGAACCAAACATATCTCTCCACATTGTTGCTGTGGGAATAGACAGAGCGAGCCAGCGCAAGAGACGGAGAGGGCCAAACACATTCAAACAGCCGAGCCGCTCCACGGCTGACCTTTATGAATGAGAGTCAGAATAATCCAATTTATCTAAGCCACTCGAAAGGAACAAGGCTGAGGACAGAGACCCTCGTTTCGGGGGAGTTAGAAGCACATCGTTTACTTTCATAACGAATCCGTTCGGCTGAAGAAATCAGAATCCACTCCTTCCCAATCACATGCCTGTCTTAAGGACCACCCGTGTATTCCTACTACGGATCATTACGGTTATATGTGGGATTTTGAAAAGAATTCAACCCAACTGAATGAATCACATCTTGCATAGTGGACATCCCACACTTCATTAAATATGACGTACATCTCTGTCTGTGGGCGTTCTCCGAGCGTCGAGAAGCAGCTGGACGGGCTCCTTCTTGAGCAGAGTGTTGTGTGGGTCGGTGGACTTATCTTTGTCTGGAAAACAATAGGCCACTCTCCCGTCCCTCACACGGAGCTGGCGCGCCCTCGGCGGTGTTCTCCACGTGTAGGCGTCTACAACGGCCTTCACACCACCACCACAGTGTCAGAGGTTATTTATACTCTTAACACAGAATGTCCTCCTGCCCAATGGCATCATGGCCGTCGCTCTCGCTCGCTCTCTCCGGCTTCACAAACTCAGTGGTGCTTCTCTCACCTTGGGGGGAGTGAGAGAGCCAGGGGCCTGGGTGAGCAGTGGCAGAGGGAGGGGGTGAGGAGTGAGGGACGGGGGAGGCAGGCTGACTCACTCCAGTGTGGGAGCTGGGCTGTGTAGTCGGGGCCCTGAATCATCCGGACCCTTATTGAACATTTCCTCCAGCGTGATGTCATTACGGGCCAGATGACCGGCCTTCCCATCAATAGCCATGTCCCTGGGACGGCGACTCTGAACGGCGGAAGCAAGGAGGGGGTGAAGAGGAGAGGAGGGCAACGAACGGGCAGCCGAGGTAACGTCAAACACTCACCCGGCGCTGTCTGACGGATCAATCTGCGGTGCGGAGCTCTTGTCATTCTGAAGTCAAGGTTACTGCCACTGACTGGGAGGATTATGCAGGGACACGGGAATGGTGCTAGAGGTTCTATGCAACTTTGTTGTGCATATTAAATGGACAGTGTAGAAGTTATCGGCCATATGTGACGTAGGAAAATGTTGTGACGCTCAAGTATTTGTTTTTACCAGAGCTCCCTGCCAAAACCAAAAGACAGCAGATGAAAAGGTGTCAGGTCCAGAGGTCCCAGAACAAAGGAGTAAGGCAAGGGATGGCTGTAATAAAACGCACCAGGATGGTTTAGGTTATTGGCGGTAGAAATGCAAGCAGGGGAAGTGCATGCTCTTTGCGTTGGACTGTGTGTGCATTAGTGGTTTGAGCGATGGAGCAGTCTGTGGTCTGGGTCCTTAGCCTGTGTCCGTCACGCTCTCAGGTGAAGATGTGTACTCGAGAGTCAGTTAGACCTCTGACCAAAAGCCTCGATTCTCACTTCAAAAAGGTAGCGATGGCTCGATTACGTTATGTGAACTTTAACATGAACATTAAAAGTGAAAGGTTTAGACAGTAAAAGGCAAAGAAAAGAATCAAAGCCGACTAGTTGTAGCCACATTATCATTGCTTTTTTTTTTTATTAAAAACGGATCACAATACAACCAGCCCTTTTTTTTCTTTACCCAATGCGTCACAAATACAATGTCTTACATCAGAATCAACAAGGTTTCAGAGACCAATATAATATATTAGAATTCTTATCTGTAAGGGGGTTGTTATGAAAGACCATTTTTTCTTGTCATTATCATGTGCAAATAATGTTGTTAATCACAGCTATATACATTCAAACCTAATCTGCTTTCAAATAACATCATCCACAAAATAAAGAAAAAAAAAGAAAAAAAGAAAAAAAAACTTCAAAGTAAAAAGATAGAAAAATCTCAAATCAAATAATATATTTCTC
The DNA here is from genome assembly GCA_026901105.3 of Galaxias olidus. NCBI lineage: Eukaryota > Metazoa > Chordata > Actinopteri > Galaxiiformes > Galaxiidae > Galaxias > Galaxias olidus. The sequence goes on from JAPMUY010010669.1 coordinate 62,764, forward strand.
TTTAAAAATATAATTGACTATTTTTACAATGTAATGAGAATTAACTTATGATTGCTTCATTTTCAAGCGTAGGCACATTGTAGATAAGTGAGGCGCTGTGAAGCTGGATTCCCTAGGAGCGAGGCCTCGTGGCGGCCATGTTGTTGAACCAGCCAGGACACTCCTGCTCCCATCATGGCTGACGCGCGTAAACAAAACAACACTGGTGAGCCAATAGCCGGTGTCATCAGCTAGCACCCAAGCCCCTTCACCGCTCAGACCACCCAAACAATCCAAAATCCAAACATCTATAGTTGTATGTATAAAATACAACATGGGGCAGCTATGTTACAAACCCAGCAGGTGGCTCAACCAATGAGCTTTGGAAGAGAGAAAGAGAATACGGCACAGATTTCGTGGTTTGACTAAAAAACAAAAAAAGAGATTCTTTGGCATACACCACCATCTTTCCTATTCAAACTTTGAAATTAATATAAGAACTCTAGAATATGGAAGTCCCCATCACCACCCTAAACATGGCAACAGACAACTAGATCCCTAATTAAAAAACAAAAATCCCTCTCGGTATCACAACAGATCAAATCAAAGCAATAATAAAACAAGAAAGCTCAAATAACTAAAACCAAATAAAAAGTTTCGGAAAGAGATGCTGCTAGAATCTGAGAAGAACCAATCCCTCCAGATGGACGCATGGACCAAACAGGCAGAACCTGCTCCCTCGCCTTTCGGAACTGGCACGTCAAATAGCTGTGCTATTATTCAGTGAGGTAATGGCTCACCATTCAATAGTGCGGTGTCTAAACTAGCCACAAGGTAGAATGTGGGTGTGTCTTTTGGAAGTCTGTGCTGTACAGCCCCCATATTGTTTGTGTGTGATGTGTGTGTGTGTGTGTGTGTGTGTGTGTGTGTGTGTGTGTGTGTGAATACAATCATCTCAACTCATAGCCCTGGAGCAGTGCTTTGAACATGACAGAGATCCACACAACCAGCCAGGATACACAGCACACCCTTCTGACCTACAGAAGTCACAGAAAACGCTTCTCCGGTGAAGAGTGGTCTCGTCACGTCTAAACAATGCACGGACATCGTTATAACAGTTAACGGTGAACCCAAAACACAGCGGTGAACGTTGAATTAATGAAGGGATGAATTAAATCGGTGCAACGTTAAGTAACGCGTCCATGCACTGTGGCGTACAGCAACAAAAACACAAACCAAAAAGCCTTGAGGTCGATGTTAGCAGAGGACAGGCGAGAGGACATGGAGGACACCTTGAGGAGGAGGACGGTCCACGGGCGACAGCGGACCTCCGGGACGTCTACACGTGTTCCGCTTTCCGAAAGGCGGGAGGCGGGGTTGGTGGAAGAGGACGACCGGGGGAGAGAAGAGGGGCTGGGCGAGATGGTGGGTCAGACACCCGGGCCCCGTGGTGACTGATGAGACGCCCCTGCTCCCGCTCCGGGCCCGTATTTATAGGCTGCTCCACGCGTCCACAGAGAGACAGGCGAGTAGGCAAGGTGACCCGCTTTCCCAAATGATCGATCGTCTCACCCGACGTGGCGTTCGTTTAGAAGACGAAAGAAAGGAAAAGAAAAGAGCAGAAGAGGGAAGAAAAAAAAAGTCCCTGGATAAGTGGCAAATTTGGCACACTCTGTCCAAACTAGCGCGGCATAATTCAAGTTAAATAAAAAAAGAAAAGACGACTGAATTCAACAGCACTTGAAAACCGTCCTTGTCCCGGTAAACGCAGCCCACCCTGATACATGTCATTCCCCATAAGGCAAAAAGATCTGTGAATAAGGAGTGCGCGCACGACGCACCCCGCGGACCCTCCGTGACGACGGTGCCGAGATAAGAAAAACAACACACTGGTTAGTGGCAGGAAGACATTCACAGGGGGCCTGGCCCTCCAGCCCCGTCCCTCCTCCTCCTCCCCCCTCTCCCTCTCAGGCTGAGACGACTGAGACAGAGGCCCCCGCTACGTCCGTCCCTCCATCTACAGCTCCCTCTCTCTCTCTCTCTCTCTCTCTCTCTCTCTCTCTCTCTCTCTCTCTCTCAGGGGGCCATGTTGAGCAGCTTGGTGGACTTGTTGGGGTAATTGATGGCCAGGCTGATGGCGGCGATGTTCTTCAGGGCCTGCAATGGGAGGGAAGAGGGGAAAGAGGAGAGTGAGCTGAGAGAGCAGACAGACAGCGCCAGGAGAAACCGTGAGGGGTAGAGCTGCTTGGGTACTCTGGGGACTCCTACCACAGAGCCCTCCGACAGTTCTCAGGGGTACGGACTCAAAAGCGGTCCCCCGCTAAACTAAAACCGGAGCACGTCCGGCGTCCCACCACATCAAACCCCCCTCCCTCCTCCTCCTCCTCCTCCTCCTCCTCCTCCTCCTCCGCCCCATTAGCCCTGAGCACCGCTGACCCCCCACCCAGCCCCTCACGTTAATGGACAGTCATTACTAAACACATTAGTACCCTGCACAACCCACACGCGGGCGGGCTGAGCGTGGGGGCGCTGGCGCTGATTGGCTGGGTGAGTCACCGGTGGCGGTACAGGAGACGGGCGCCTGCTGACTCACGGCCGTGGGGACGCTCTGTCACTCACCAGCCTGATAAGGAGCTGCTGCTGCTGCTGACGGGGGTCTGCAGAGAGGTAGGCGACCCTGAGATCCCCCCCTCCCACACACACACACACACTCACTGTGACCCCCCCCCCCCCTTCTAGTTTTTGTTTGTACTCCCATTGTTGTACTACACTAGGCTAGGTGAACGTCACTGTATCTTCCCCTGAATCCCCTCCTCTGCATAACAAACACGGGAGCTGCCTAGAGGAAGGGGAGAGGGGTGAGGGGGGCCTTACCTGGGACGTGTGGTGAACGAGCTGCTCGTCGGTGGTCATGGCCAGCAGGTACTCCTGGAGGATGCCCTGGTCCTGCAAAGCACCAAACACAAGGCTGTAAAACAACAACACACACACACACACACACACACACACACACACACACACACACACACACACACACACACACAGAGAGAGAGAGAGAGAGAGAGACATCACCCGCGCCTACGCAGCACGCCGGCTGTGAGGAGAGCTATTACGCCGGCACAACAACTCCAACGAACGCCTGGAGCGACAAACAGACCCAGTCAGAGCCCCCCCCAACCCCCCACCCTCCCACCCTCCCACCCCACCCCCACCCCCGAGAGAGTTCCATCTCTCCTTGGCAGCTTCCGTAAAGCCTTTTAGTGGGAATGCCAGAAAACAGCTCTCGACGACGGCGGGAGGAATACGAAAAAGTTTCCACTCGTCAGGAGGCCCGTCGCAGAGCGGCTCCCCTTCCACCCCGCGGCGAGCGCCAGGAGCCGGGAGGGCCCGGATGAGACGGGGACGCAAGCCGAGCGGCGCTCTCCTCTGGCAGCAGACACAGTCCAGAGCCCCCTCGCCTCCTGTCTGTCCTACCGCAGGCTCCCTCTGTTTACCCCCGCCGACATCCTCGGCCCATTTGTACGGTCGACAGGGCGTGAGGCCGGCGGGACAGCTGGTGAACCGCGTAAGGGGCCTGCCGGAAACCTCCTCCTCCTCCTCCTCCTCCTCCTCCTCCTCCTCCACACCGTATAAATAGCTCACCAACGTCGTCTGTAGGCTAGGTCCAGTTTCAACCGGAAGGGATTTTGTCTGCGTGCCCCGGGCCACTTGTTCAGAAACACGTACGCGAACCACAAACGCAGTCACAAACGACACCCAGAGACTATTGATAATGTTCAGCGATGTTTACTAGTCTTAACGGGCGGGAGTTTGACAGTTAGCGAAAGGCGTCTACGTGGGACTGCGTACCAGACCGCTGCGAGTCACCTCGCAGGTGGAGCGTGCCCACCACCCCTCTTTGTTTTTAGAGGGAGAGGGCTGAGGGCGAGCCGGGCCTCCCAGCGGTCCGGCCCCGCGCTGCATTAATCACTGTCAGCAGAGCCGAGGTACTGGGGGAGCTGAGGGAACTCTACCGCACACGTATCTTCCTACGGACCTGACTGAAGGCTGCGACCTAGGGACGCCGCGCAGTGGGTCTCACCCACATCTCATTGGCCTCCCTCAAAACGCAACCCACTTGTTTTCATTTGAACAGTAACAGCTTTTTTTTTTATTACGGCAACCACATCCTGAAAACGCAACGGTTTCCTATCGTCTACCACCACGTGACGGGGGGGAGAGGGAGGGGGAGGGGGAGGGAGGAGGGCGTGGTGGCATTCAGAAAGGAGGGCGGCTCCTTTCGCTTGGAGCAGACAAGCAGGAAGTTAGAAGACAGTCGATGGAAACACTTCCTGTTTGACAGCTCGGCTGTAGGGGGGTTGGTGTCTGGCTTCCACCGAGGCCAGCCGGCGGCTTCTCCTTTCTGTCATTACGGGCAGGCTAAACCGCACGGCCGGGGCTACCACACCGCTCTGTGCCTCAGTCACACACACACACACACACACACACACACACACACACACACACACACACACACACACACACACACACACACACACACACACACACACACACACACACACACACACACACACACTGCAAACACCTCCTCCCTCTCTCTCCCTCTCTCTTTCACTCCCTCCACACCCGCGTCAAAGTGACGCAGCGTTAGGCGGGCTCTCTCCTCAGCGGTCGCATCGTCATGGCCGCCGCGTGTGACGGCGCTGCTACTGGAGCCTTTCTTTACTTTTTGGGGTGGGGGAGGTGTGACACGGGGAG
>JAPMUY010010669.1:70000-123561 GCA_026901105.3 Galaxias olidus
GACAGGTAGATGGCGCCCGGGATGTTCACCTTGTCCTGGGGTCAAGGGGGGGGGGGGAGTGTAGCTTTGTAAAAACACGACGGCGAGGCGCTCACACAAAGACAGAGAGAGAGAGCAGGCGGCCGGTCTCACCTCGAAGTTGGTGTTGTTGTCGTAGGGGTGCTTGGACTCGCGGAGCTGCACGGCCATGCCCGGCTCCTCCATGAACTGGCAGGCGGTGAGGGACAGGCTGGAGAGCATGGTCTGACTGCAGCCCTTCAGCACCTTCTGGAGGATCTGGGGGGGGGGGGGGGGGGGGGCAAGGAGGACAGCGCGTGAGGCGCGGCCCAGAGCAGGGGACCAGTCCTGCATCGCACACAGGCACGCACTCACACACACACCCTTCCCTCCATACTTAAACACACACATCCCTTCCTCGATACCAACACACACACATCCCTCCCTCGATACAAGCATACAAGAGCGCACGCACACACGCACACACACACTTCTCCCCTCCGCGCCCTCTCACCCTCTCCCACAGTGGCCTCTCCTCCAGCTGCATCAGCATGTCCAGGATGTAGGCCATGTGCGAGGCGCCGCTCAGCTCCAGGGCCTCCTCGCTCAGCGGCTGCCCGGCGGGCCAGTCGGCCAGCAGCGAGGCCAGCACGTGGCGGGCGTAGAGCGTGGCGATGGCCTGGTTCACCTTCACCAGGTACTGCCGCACGGCCCGGTTGCTGCGCGCGTCCAGCTCCTTGTGGAGCAGCGCCGAGCTCTTGGTGCGCCGCTGCTTGGCGTAGCTCAGCTGCAGGTCGCTCTCCGAGTTGGTGATGAGCTTCTGGGTCACCGCCGTGGCCTCCTCCGTGGCCTTGTCGCAGCGGCTGGGCTTGGCCTGCGAGAGGGGGGGGGGGGTACGGAGGTTAGAGCAGAGAAGAGCCTTCGAGCCTATGCAGAACGCTGTTTACATAAGTATATACAGTATATATAGTTCTAAAATGGCTTTAGAACTGGATGGGAAGGTGGAGAGTGGCGGGCCGTACCACGCAGGGCACCACGATCATGTCCGTGTCCACGGCCTTGGTGCTCCTCTCCTGGGAGCGGGCCCGCTTGCCGGGCTGCCACTTCTGGGCCAGCGTGCGGATGGTCTCGTCCGTCTTGATCATGTCTCCGTCAAACCTGGAGGCGGTCACACACGGAGCGGGCGTCACGACGTGAAACGGGGCACAGGCCTCAGCGAGGTTTGAGAAGAAGAGAGCGAGACACTCTACCTTTTCTGGACCTCCAGGAAGAAGGAGTCGGTCCTCTTCATCTGCAGCTCGTACATGGCCCGCAGGATGTGCAGCGGGACGTTTAAGGCATCGTGGGTGATCTGGGGTCAGACAAAAGACCTGGTTTAACGTCAGACATACACACACACACACACACAACACACATAACCGGACTGGGGTCAGCTGTACGGGTAAACCGATGCTTTTCACACTTTTATTTGACGGAGCCAAATGGAACAGCAGCCCTCTGAGCGGAGTTCCTTATAATGCTAATCTGGGGGCGCACTGTGGATTGTACAAGGGCAAGTTGACCTCTGAAACATATAAAGAGCTAAGATCACATTTTACTGAGAAAGAAAATCCACAATTTGCGTAGATAAAATACGGCCATAGATGTGCTTGGCAGGAACGGGCGACATAACTGGACCGATTCACAACCAGTACGACCAGTCACGTTTAGGGGAAAACAAGCTGTGGTCTGGAGCCCTCGCTTCGGAGGCTGACAGCCAGCGCTGACCTGGAGGCAGATCTTGGTCTCCTCGTCCAGCCCGTCCAGGGGGTCGGGCCGGTTGGGGTCGGCCTCGTCGGCGCAGCAGCTGGAGTGGTCCGAGTCGGGCTCCTTGTCCTGCTCCTTGTCCTGCTCGCGCTCCTCCCGCTCGGCGTCCTGGGCCATGGAGTGGATCTCCCTCTTGGAGGAGTAGAGCATGATGGAGAGGATCTCCAGGTCCCGCAGGAGCCACAGCTTGCTGAAGCCCGTCCCCTTGCTGCACTTCCTCACCAGCAGCTGGGTCAGGCCCGACTCCTGGATGGCGCTCTGAGCCTGGGCCACGCCATGCCTCTGCAGGGACCACACGCACACGCACACGCACACGCACACAGACACAGACACAGACACAGACACAGACACAGACACAGACACACAAAGACACATATATTCATATAGCTATACAAATATTAACGAAATCTGTTAAGCTCTAAGTGAAACACACGACATCTGAGCACCATCCCTGACGAGATGTCCCTAACACAGAGCAGAGGCTTGGGGGGTGAGGTACCTTGAGGGTGTTGTAGAGGCCCTTGAGGGCCAGCGACAACACCCAGGAGGCCTCCACTGCGTCGGGGGCGCTGCTGTCCTGGCCGGCCTGCAGCAAGTGGCTGATGATGGAGGTGAAGTTGCCCAGGTAACGGGTGAGCTGAGCCCGGGGGGGACCCTGGCCCTCCACTGGCCCTGGGGAGCCCGCCGTGCCCGTATCCTGCAGCTGGATCAACTGGTAGTCCTTCACTGGAAGACGGACACACACACACACACACACACACACACACACACACACGAGGGTTACGCAAACATAAGGAAGCCGGCGGGTTCCATCTAGCGTCCGGTCGAGGCTGTGCCCCTCACCCGTCTTCCTCTTGCGGGTCTTGACGTCCACCACCGCCGCGTGGTTCTTCTCCGTGAAGTGCTTGAGCAGGATCATGTGGTGCTGCTCGTTGGCGTTGTCGATGAACACCGACTGCGTGCCCATGCACAGCACCTGAGACACGGGGGAGAGCGAGACAGAGAGACTGTGGCACCGACAACGCCAAACACACAAACCTGTGGCCTCCAACCACAACCTGTCGTATTAAGAGTCTTTCTTAAGTCTTTCTTCCTTCTGTTAATATTGTTATGTTACCTCGGGGAAGCCCACCAGCACCAGCAGGGTGAACAGGTTGGTGCGTCGGAGCGCGTGCGGCAGCAGCTGGACGCAGTGGTCGCTGAAGGCGGCGATGACCACGCTCCACTGGGGACAGGCGTTCAGGCTGCGCAGGATGTCCGCCACCGAGCACGCCCAGTCCAGGCCAATACGACTGAGACAGAGAGAGAGAGAGAAAAAAATGATTTATTTACAGTAAGGAAAGCTCCCACCTGGAAGTTTCAAACAGAGCCTGTTTCTGCGGTGCTGGGGGGAGTGTGTGTGTGTGTGTGTGTGTGTGTGTGTGTGTGTGGGCGGGGAGGCCTACCTGTCCAGGCAGACGGCCCCCAGGCTGAACAGCAGCTGCGTGGTCTTCCAGCCCGGCGTGTCGGCCCCGGGCCCCTCGGCGCGGCTCAGCAGCTCGTACTTGTCGGCCAGGGCCTGGGTGACGGCGGCGTCCGCCTCGGCCGGCGGGATGCGCAGCAGCAGCTGGCCCAGCAGACCCAGGGTCAGGTGGTAGGTCTCGTTGAGGCAGCCGGCGTTGGAGATGACCACGCGGAAGAGCTGGGGCAGGATGGGGCTGAGGCTGGCCACAGACAGGGTGGCGCCCTGGGGACAGACACACAGGATGGGAACAGGTTGGACAGGGGCTTCCCAAAAAAGGGGGGGGGGGTTTACGCTCTTTTAACCGAACGGGGTCTTCAGAGAGCCTACCGGTTTGGCGGGAGGCAGCATGGCGGCCAGCAGGCCCAGGATCCTCTCCCGGGAGCACTCGGCGAAAACGTGCTCCTGCAGGGGGGCCTTGGTCAGCTTCTCGGCCTTCTCCTTGACGCCGTGGGCCCCCTCGGGCGACGCCGGGGCGCTCCCCCCTTCTGCTCCCGCCTCTGGAGCTGTGAGGACAGGGGGACAGAGAGCTGCCGTTAGGAGGGAAGCACCAAAGAGCTGTCGCTAGGAGGGAAGCACCAGAGAGCTGTCGTTAGGAGGGAAGCACCAAAGAGCTGTCACTAGGAGGGAAGCACCAAAGAGCGGTGAAAGCTCTGAAATGATTGTGATATTAATGCGGAAATAATGAATTCCGGCTGCCCACAGCGCCGTAGGAAGTGGTTTGCGGAACCCTGGTCTTTACCTCGGACCCCCGGGGAGAGGGTGTCCTCGCTGGACACGGACGGGGTCTGACTGAGGCTGGACGAGTCCAGCGTGTCCTGGCCCACCAGCCTCTGCTTCCTGTCGCCCTCTTTCTCAGGGGGAGAGGACACCACCAGGGCAGCAGGGGGCGACAGCGCCCCTTCTTTCGGGGCGGCCTTACTCTGACGGAGGGCAGAACAACAGGTTATCACAGTGATGCGTCCTGAGTAACTCTAAATAACCCACATAAACTCTATCTATACCTATAGCACTAATAATCCATTAACCTTACTGGATAGCCTATAATGTACATGGAGCAGGGTGTGTGCGCGCGGCACCTCACCTTGACTCTAGAGGGCGGTGGGGAGCAGACGGCGGCGGTGCTGCCGGGCAGGGAGGAGGTGTCGGTGGTGGAGCTCAGCTCCTGGGAGGACTCGGGGGACGCGGGGCCCAGCTCGCTGTCCGAGCCCGACTCGTTGGACGACAGCAGGGAGAGCAGGGCCGAGGAGCGCAGGCCTGGAAGGACACACACACACACACACACACACACACACACACACACACACACACGTCAATCACACGCACAGGCTTTAACGCAGCTGCAACAACCGTCCAGACCAAAGCCAAAAGGGTAGTGGAGCACGCCAAGAGACGGTATACCAACTACACATGACAGAACATCCTCTCCCTTCGACAAGCTCTTTAAAGCCACTGAACGGCGACGCAGACTGGACACCCACCCCGGCCGGTCTGGCCCTTCAGCAGGCACTCGGTGATGAGCTGGGAGCAGCGGGCATGCAGGGCCGTGGCCTGGGCCAGGACGGCGGGCTCCAGGGGCTCGCCCTCCTGCTGCCGCTCGCTGCTCAGGTCCGAGGTGTAGAGGGCCAGCGCGGCAAACAGCAGCCAGGAGTAGTTGTGGACGTAGGGCTGGATGAGGCGGTGGCGGTCGCTGATGCGGATGGTCACCATGGGGAAGACGGTGATGCGGTGGGTGGGCAGGTGGCTGGGGGAGAAAATATGTTATATATGTTAGATATACGAAACATTTCAAAGGGTAAAAATCTATCGATGACAGGGGCCCACGATATCTCGTTTGTCAGGTAAAGTTGATAAGAGAAGGAGGTTTGGGGGCGGCGTTGGCTACCTGTCGGGGTACTTCTTGGCGTTGTAGCAGCCGTAGCACAGGTCAAAGTCCTCGCAGACGTTACAGTTGATCCTTCGGCCCACGATGAGGCCCTGGCAGTGGTCACAGGCGTACTCCATGTTCACCATCTCGTGGTCGTCCTCGTGGCCGTCGGGCTTCGCACCGCCTGAGGAGGGCGGGACACACACACACACACACACACACACACACACACACAAAGGGCTAGAGACGAGCACCAGGGAGTAGGAACACACACGCTGGACTACTTTGAAATAGGAATCTACGGATGGCGAGCTGGTAAACGTGTGTGTGTGTGTGTGTGTGCTCACTGAGGAAGCAGGTCTTGCACAGGTCCATGTCCATGCACTGCAGGCAGCGGTAGCGGTGCCAGGGCGCCATCCTCTCACAGCCGTCACAGGAGATCACCACGTTCAGCAGGTCGCAGTTGCGCGCTATGAACATGTGCATCTGTGGACGGCACAGAGATTACATTACATTTAAACATCAAATCCATCCACTGCAGAGACTGTGTGCAGTCTCACCATGGTGTGCACGTGGCAGATTTTATATATGGTCAACTGAGAAGGGTATCTTGATATTTGCTCACACCCCACGGCAGAGAAAAGTTTGTCGTTTTTAAACAAGCTGCTCTAAAACGTCCACCTGCGCACTTACATACGACACATTCATGGCTGATCAACACTCTGCGTGTCACGCGCGTGTCACTATGTCATGTTCGTTTGCGACACTGTCACGTGCACTGCAGCACATTGAACAGAGATGTGGCGGCCGCGCCGTACCTTTCTCCTCTCCTCCATGGAGCCCTCCTCGTCGATCTTGTCGTACCACTTGTCGAACATCCCGTCCACACACTCCTCCATCCACTCGTGGTTCTTTTTGTAGTCGGCGATCTCGTCCTCCTCCGTCCACAGACTGGGGACAGAGGTACACCGGGCCAAAACGTTAAGACTCGCCATTCAGCGTACGAGACAAGAAACACGGCTGTGTGTGTTTTTCGTGGTGAAAGGATGTAGCCGAGGCAAAGCCACAGACGCGCCCCCCCCCCCCCCCCCCCCACACACACACACACCCCCACACGTCAGTGGACAGACGACGCCCTGCGCCTTACCTGATGGCGATGTCGTGCACGCTGATGTTCTCCTGGGACATGCTGAGCAGCAGCTCGGGCAGCCGGATGTGCTGGAAGAGGGCCAGGTCGTGGGCCTCCCAGCTGGTGTCCAGCAGGTGCAGCAGGCAGGTCTGCACGCAGGACAGGGCAGGCAGCAGGACCCTGGGGAGCAGAGGAAAGGGCCGCTAAAATCTCCATGACGGCAACACTGGAAACACTTATTTGTTCAGTTAAGTCTGCCAGCACAGTCAGTTGTTCATTTCAGTTTGCCAACACAGTTATTTGTTCAGTTAAGTCTGCCAACAGATATTTGTTCAGCCAACACACTTCTCGTTTAGGCTGCTGAAGCCCTGCACGGCCTCCACCAGCATGAGGATCAGACGGTGGTAGGACCTCCGCACCTCCTCGCGCAGCTCCTGCCCACTGCCTGATAACTGGGAGAAATAACTGAGGAAAACAAAAGAAAGGGGAGACCTAGAATAAGTGGAACAGAAGATTACTGCATCACCGCGCCTCAGGGAACGCACACACGGTAACACCCATCAAGTGCTATCTCTTTTGTTCAAACTATTGCAGATGGTTGTGGAATACCTAGTGAAGTCTTTCTGGCACGCCAGCAGTTCCTGCAGGAACAGAATGCAGGGCGCTTGGAAGAGGTGGGGTTTCCCCAGGGACCGTAAACACTGTTGCACCGTCTCTAAGACCTTGCACACGCTTTGAGCCTGGGCTTTGTTCAGGGACAGGGTCTGCAAAACACTGTAAAAAAAAAAAAAGAAGGACATTGAGGTACTTCATTAATACGCAAATAAATGTATATCTATATACTATAGATGTCATCTAAACAGAACTATGACTGACGGCTGAGCGAGTCACCATACCTGGCTGTTGTGAGCGTCTGGTCCTTCATGAAGTTGAGGATGTGTTTCAGGATGACGTAGCGCTCTTTGGCGGAGGGCGCCGCACGGGGCTCCTCCATCGAGCGGAAGGAGAGCAGCCGCAGGCACCCCCGACTGAAGGGAGCCTTGCGGGTGAAGGTGGAGGGGGAGGCGGGCTCCCCGGTCTGGGAGGAGAGGCTGTCCGTGGAGCCCCTGGCCCCCTGGCTGCTCGGCCCCGGGTCAGAGACGGAGGAGGTCTGGGGCTGGACACCGGAGGACTGGCCCTGGCCTGGGCCTGCAGCCGCCGTCTCGCGGTCCCCTTCGGGCCCCGCTCTCTTGGGCGACGTCCCACCGCTCGAGGGGATGGGCTGGAAGTCCCCCTCGGAGACGGAGCTGGAGACGAAGATGGGGGCGCCGCCGCTCTCGGCCGCCTTGGCCACGTCGCTGTCCTGACGGGCCACTCCGCTGGGGCGGAACCGGAAGAGCAGGAGGCTCTTCTGGATGCACATCTCAGCTGGAGAGGGGGAGGAAGGAGAACAGACAGAGACGGCTTTGAAATAAGAGGCTGGAAAATGTATTTGTACTTAGATTCAAAACGTGACAGACGCTCACCCAGGGACTCCATGGTGACTTCTCCCTGGCCTTCCTCCTTCTCGTCGGACAGCTTGCCGACCAGGTACCTCTGCTTCATCTCCAGCTGAAAAGGCAGACGGCAGTCAGGCTCGAGTGACTCTCTGAGACGACGGAAAAGCAGCGACCCCTTCCCAGCGACACCTTCCCAGTGACCCCCCCCCGCCCCCCCGGCCTCCCAGCTTACCATCCAGGTGCGGATGCCCTCTGCCAGGGAGTACACCTGCACAAATTCTTCGCTCAGACACGCCTGGCCGTCCTGGCACACTGCTCCGACGACACCGAGGTTATTGGGTGGAGGTCACAACACACAGCGGCAGTCAAAGGTTTGGACACACTTTACCACTCCAGAGAATACTGGTACTGTATTTCAGAGGTCAAAGGTTGAGGCTGCAGGGTGTTTGTTTTCGTTTTTTACCGTAGCTGCTGAGAGCGTGGTGCAGGGCCGGGGTGTGGAACACCATGGCCGCCCAGATGGCGTTCACCGCCTGGTCCACCAGCGGGCCCGCCGCGATCTCGTTCCTCATGGGCTGCTTCTTGCAGGCCTGCATGACGGCCCTCATCAGTTCCGCTCGCCGGTCGGCGGGCTCCTGGGAGGGGTCCCAGCGGGCAAAGTCCTCCAGGAAGCCCACGAACTCGGCCGAGTGGCAAAGCTTTGCCTGCGGGACGGAGGGAGAACGTCAAAAGGCTACGTCGACGAACGAAAAAGAGCGCCCAAACAAGCAGGTTTAGCGTGATCGCTGTCAATAGCTCTAGTTCAGGACGCTTTATTATAGATGCATTAATGAATCAATAAATAATCTAAGCGGTGCCTAAGAGCACATGATCTATCCATATCATGAATGCATGTCGTTCTATGCAGAGCACGAGAGCCCATACCTGCTCTGAGTGTGTGTTGTTGGGAGTGCTGTTCTTTCCCTTTGAGGCGTCCATTAGTCCTTGTCTGAAAATGGGCTTCCACAGAGGAGAGGACTGAACGTGGCTCACCTTCCCAGCGGGCAGCTCCTTGATACTGCGGAGCTCTGGAAACCACACACACACACACACACACACACACACACACACACACACACACACACACCATCATTAATCCAAGCTTCTACAACACACCCTCCTATTCGGGGGCAGGGTGTCAAAATACAGCTGCAAAATAGAGTTCTGGACACGTCAGGTGGGAGAGGGAAGGCTGTGGGTGGGGACTGGCTCTGACCGTCAGGAGATTTCAGGGCCATGGTTCTGGAGGCCAGCCGGCCCATGAGGCGAGCCACCAGGAGCTGCAGGTCCGAGATCCAGGAGACGGTGATGTCGGGCAGGCCGTGGGCCGTCACCGTGAACTTGTAGCCCCACTCGTTGTTGCTGCTGTCCGAGTGGAACAGGAACTGGAGCTGGGGGCCCGCCTCGAAGGTCACCTTCTGCAGGGAGGACACAGAACGCCGGTGTCACCAGCAGACTATGCAGAGGGGAAGGGGGACTGAAGATGATCATATAGGATGGGGGGGGGGGGGGGTCCTGGAAAAGGAAGGCCCGGCTCTCCTACCTTTGGCCACTTCTCCGTCCCAACCTTCATGTCGTATCGGACCTTCCCACCTCGGGCGTCGGTGAACTCCAGGTAGTCGTACCTGGTAGAGAGGCGGAGGTAAAGGGAACGGTGGTTATTTCTTGATTTTTAATTTTTTACAAGCGTGCTCTCCCCTCGGGGTAACACGAGGGTTTCCCCCCCCCGTCCGGCGCGACCTCTCACCTCTTCTCGGTCTCGCAGCGCTCGTCGAACTCCACCTCGAAGGAGGTGGCGCCGGGGCAGGCGAAGATGGTGGTCTCGTGGCGGCAGTTCTCGTAACTGTGGGGCGACTCCATGCTCCACGTCCGCAGGACCACGGGCTGCTGCGGCTGCTGGCAGCTCTCCAGGTCCACCTGGTGGGTCAAACGCACGCACGCACGCACGGCCAACACAAAGTGAGCTCCGGAAACCTCCACGCCACACCGGCAGACCAGGACGGCGGACAACGTGTCAATAAATGCCTGCTTGTTCGTTAATTGGGATTGGGATCTCGTTTAGCCATCGATCCAGGAGTCCCCACACACATTTCTAATTCAATTCAGGCGGATGTCACTCAGACAAAATGTGTCGTTAGCAGCAGCAGCAGCAGAAGCAGCGGCAGGTAGGCTGACCTTGGAGAAGATGTCCCCCGTGTCGCTGGAGAGATGTTTGAGCAGCTCCACCAGGGAGGAGAAGCTCCTCAGCAGCACACAGTGAGGGATGTCCAGGGAGCACAGCTCCAGCACGAAAATCATCTGTCCACACACACACACACACACACACACACACACACACACACACAGCGTTAGTTTTGCTTTTATACAACCGTGTAACACTACTGTCTATACTATAACTATACCTGCACTGTGCTGTTACCTGTTCTACTGCATATACCTTAGCATCATTTTAGCACCTCTTACTATTTACTCAATAACCCTACCGATACATAAACATACACTCTGTACTGCACTCTGCATCTGCACTTTACCACGTATTTGCCACTGGTTAGATGCTAAACTCTATGGTCATTGCGCAGAGTACTGATACTGAGATAACATAAAGCTGGATCTAATCTAACTAAATCATGGGCTTTCGGCCGGAGGGAGAGGAGCGGCAGGCTCACTGACCAGCTGGCGGGTGGCTGTGGCCAGGATGGAGCCGCTGAGCTTCTCGGTGATCTCGGCCCCGCTGTAGCGCTCCAGCAGGGAGCCCAGCACCGCCTTGGTGCTCCCCAGGAACTGCTCCACGTCTGGGGGGGGGGGGGAGGGAGGAGGGAAGGAGAGAGGGTGTTCAATGAATCTGTCACTCTCCACCACAGGTCCATTTCAGTTTCACCTGCTCGCAAACGGTGGAAACTGTGTTCCGTTCCATTCAATAAACCTCACGTCAATCTGCAGTTCGGCCAGGAGTTCAGACGTTATATTGACAGCAGCCTAGCTTTTTATGTACACTAGGCCGAAAAAATAAGCACTTCGACCGGAGAGACAGTGAGCATGCGGCTCCGAGCGGCGGCGGTGTGCGGTGTGCGGCCACAGGCTCTTACACTTGTGCAGGATGTCGCGGGCCAGGTAGGAGGCGGTGGAGGTGGCGCTGGCTTTCAGCTGCAGGTAGCACCAGGAGAGCAGGCTGCCCTGCAGGGCCCAGAACAGGGAGAGCAGCACCGCCCGGCTGGCCCCGCCGCTGCTGTCCACCATCATCACCTCACACTGGGGGGGGCAGAGGGAAAAGGAGAACACGTCAGCCATTTTGACTTGGGGAAGAGACGAGCGTTTTCGTTGACAGCAGTTTCTGTGTCGGTGCGAGGAGAGAGCGGAGGTGGTTGAGGGAGACCTCACCTCTCTGGTGGCCACCAGCAGCAGGGTCTCCATCACGCTCAGTATGGGGTTTATGTCAAAGTCGGACGGAGCTCCTTTAGGGGGCAGCAGGAGGAGGCCACTGGGATCCTGGTCACTGAACACACACACACAGCATTCATTTGACGTACCATGTACTTGAGTGTAGGTGTGTGTGTATGTAAGGTTAGAAATCAGGCTCCTACACTCAGCAGATGCAAGTTGAATTTGGTACAAACCTGCCCCACCATGTGACACTATTATAAACAATAATCCCAACGGTGTGACACTATTATAAACAATAATCCCAACGGTGTGACACTATTATAAACAATAATCCCAACGATGTGACACTATTATAAACAATAATCCCAACGGTGTGACACTATTAGAAACAATAATCCCAACGGTGTGACACTATTATAAACAATAATCCCAACAGTGTGACACTATTAGAAACAATAATCCCAACAGTGTGACACTATTAGAAACAATAATCCCAACAGTGTGACACGTCACTCTGTATATTATCTTTTTACAAATGAATCCTTATTTTTTCTGGCTCGATTATCATGGGCACAGCTGTTATAGGCATTAAGCAGTCTCAGGCTTGAAACGTCCATGTTCCTTAGAGAGTGTCTGAAAGAGAACCGAGCTGGACAAGGTTTGCAGGGCTAGCAGACGTCACAGCCTTAAAATCTTGGAGTGCCATTGCGTGTTTGTGTAGATCTGTGTCTTACCTAAAATAGTTACACAGGGATTCAAAGGTCAGCTTTACGGACTCGGGCTGATCCTCCTCTGTGATGTTTTTCTGAAACAACAACAGACATACACTTTTAATAACGGATGAAAAAAATATATAAACCGGCCGTGGCCTTGTTCCATCCTCGCCTTGGTGTCCTTTCACACGGACTCTCACCATCATGTGGAAGAGTTTGTCCCTCCGGCTGTGTTTGTCAGGGAAGAAGATGGCCGCCCCGTTCAAAATGGCCTTCACCGCCTCCTTTCTCAGTGCTTGCTCCACAGGTGCCTTGGCCTCAGGACTGTCCACTACTGCTCAACACAAGAACAACACGACGTCAGCCTGGACCGCTTGGCACAGTGAGCTGAACAAGGCTGGGCAGTGGTTTGACTGTCTGCTTTTTCAAATTCTAAGCATTCATTATAGTAATAGGCTCAACTTTTAAACGTGGCCCAAGTAAAAAAAAGTGGAGCGTTCACAGGGTGGTCACAGACGGCTCTGGTAGAGTGCTTACTGGAGCAGAGATGAGTGTAGAGCTCCCACACGGCTCTGGCAGCTTCTGGCTCTGTGCTGCTGGACGGACAAGAACCGGCCGCCGCTGCTGTCGTCGCTGATCCCGGTACTGCTGTCGCTGCTGACCCTGATGCTGTCGCTGCTGATCCTGATGCTGCCGCTGATCCCGGTACCGCTGTCGCTGCTGATCCTGATGCTGTCGCTGCTGATCCTGATGCTGCCGCTGATCCCGGTACCGCTGTCGCTGCTGATCCTGCTGCTGCTGCTGCTGCTGATCCTGATGCTGCTGCTGCTGCTGCTGCTGCTGCTGCTGCTGCTGATTCTGATGCTGCTGCCAGGGGCTGCTCTTCCACTGGGCTCGACGTCTCCGTCGGGCTGGGCAGCACGGAGAAGCAGTTCTGCAGCAGCTGAAGCAGGAGCACCCGGCTCTTCTTCACCTCCTCTCCGTCGCTGAGGAGCACACCAAACAACGTACGGACTGAACAACAGCACAACCAAGTCCACCGCTCGAGTAGGGGGGTCTAGACAAAGTACACGGCGATCAAGAAAAGTGTCGAGGTTTTGCCATTGCGTTCAGAGGAGCTGTGGCGGGACTTACATCTCCATGAGCTTGCTGTAGAAGTTCCAGAAGAGGGCGACGTTGAGGCCGGTGAAGTCCAGGTTGTACTTCTGCTTGGACAGGAACACGTCCTGCAGAGGAATATCACCGCGCTATAACCCACTCAAATTAATACCGCGTCAAACGGGCACCTCAAAAAAGGAACACTTCCATTGAAAATGAACGGTTCAATCAATCGTTAGTCCGTTCGACTGCTCAAAAGCACGGCTTTGGTATGAACTGCCTGGCTACCATGTCTCGGGTCAGCTGCTGGATGAAGAAGAGGGTCTTCTGGAGCAGGGCGAGGCCCGTGGTGGTGTCGCCCCCGGCGCCGTCGCCCGGCGGGCTCAGGTCCTCCACGTCGTTCAGCCGCTCGGCGCCCGGGCACAGGTACCCGCTGAAGCTCAGGGACTGGACCCCCAGCCGCTCCGCCGAGTCCTGCCGGCTGCACAGGAACTTCACCATCAGGAACTGAGACGGCCGGTGGCGGCGGCGGAGGAGGAGGAGGAGGAGGAGAGAAGAACGTGTGAGTTCACCCGGTTAGCGTCAGAAGCTTTAGCCTTCTGACGTATCAATTAGGACGGGGTGCCAGAGGGGGTTTGCGGTTAATACATAGTGAAGGAATGGGGGAAAACACAGAATGTAGAATGCGTACACCGGGACCTTAAGAGAGCCAGGAGCCCCAGAAGGCTTGACGGGAAGTGGGACACCAACCTTTGCAACGCGACACCTCTGCAGCTTGATCTCCACGTCGTTCCAGTCATCCTCCAGCTCAAACCAGCCAATAGGCTCGTCCTCGTTCTGCGCTGGAATCCTCAGGCTGCAGGGGTCAGGTGACAGGAAGGAGAGAGAGAGGGGGGGGGGTCACATGGAGACTGTCGGCATAGTTACAGGCTTCCTCACTCAACCAGCTCTGCGGCCAGCTGTCCAGCCCAATGATTTTGAACAATGACAATTTGAGAGGTTTCGTTTCAGAGTCTTACTTGTCTTGCACGAAATCTTTGTATTCCTTGTAGCTCCATAAGTCATACTTCTTGAACCGCTTGAAGTGCTTCTCCGCGTCGAAGGCGTCGGCCTCGTTGTACGCAAACACCAAACCGCATTTCGCTCCGATGGCTCCTTTGCGCACCTGGTCACAAGAGGGAAAAGGTCACAAACCTAACCTGTGTGTCTGTGTGTGTGTGTGTGTGTGTGTGTGTGTGTGTGTGTGTGTGTGTGTGTACACGTCGCCGCGGTGTTCGCACGCCCACTTACTTTAACCTTCATCTGCGTGACTTGGAAGTTGCTCTGGTCCTCCGTGGATATGATCACGCTGGCCCTCCTCTTGCCACTTTCCGTAAGGAAGCCTGTGGAGGGAAGCAGGACCGTCAGCCCAGGTCACAGTCAGACACCGGTGTGGGTGCAGGGAACACGTTTTAGCCCTGTAGGTGTGGGGCGAGGTGGGCCGCTCAGCCTACCGTCTGCAGTGGCGGGCTCCGTCAGCATGTTCTCCGGCCCAGACTTCTCCTCCTTGCTCTTCACGTCACAGGCCTGCAGGTGCAATTGGAGGCTCTTCCCTGTGAACACGCGAAACAAAGGGGACGGAATCAACCGTGATGAATTGGACCCTGGCGACCTCGCTGACCCCCGACTAAGTGCAACAAAACCACGGCGTCATCGCCTGTGCAACAGCCGCAGACCCCCCCCCCCCCCCCTCCGGTCAACTATGAGGGAAACACTGTCAGGAAAGTAAACACCGCCAGCGTTCCCTCGGCCGGCCAAGAGTTCAGCAATGCCTCACTCTCAATTAAGCCATAAATACTCACTCAGACTACATTATGGTCTCAAACATCCGGTCGAGCACGCTGCAAATGGGAGGAGAGCGAGAGGGAGGAGGAGGGGAGAGGGGGAGGAGGGGTGGGGTTACCGTTGCGGTAGAGCAGCCTCAGCCGGACGGAGGCCATGGAGGAGATGAGCGACGAGGCCCTGTACTCGGCCTCCAGCCGCTCACTGATGCCTGACAGGGACTGCAGCACCTTGGCCACGCTGCCCCTGGCCAGGGCGAAGGCCAGCAGGGTCAGCTCTGCATCGGGGCTCACACAGCAGCTACAGGACCAGAGACACGCACACACGCACACACGCACACACGCACACGCGCACACACGCACACGCGCGCACGCTCACACGCACGCACGCACGCACGCACGCACGCACGCACGCACGCACGCACGCACACACACATAGATACAGTGAGGTGAGGTAAGAGGGAGTGATTGTGTGGGTGTGTGTTTGTGTGTTTCAGAGCGTACTGGTTTACAATCTCTCTGATAAGGCTTTGTTCGATATCAAGTGGCAGGGTCAATGTGCTGGTTTTCTATGTGCGCGGCAGAAGCCAGCCTGTGGGTAGGTAGATATCAGCCTGGTGAGGTGTGGTCTGGGGAGGAGTGACAAGTGTCGGCCAGGTCAGTGAGTAGTGCCCTGTGTGCCCCCGGTAGGCCCTCCTTACTCGGCTATCCTGAGAAGGAATCCGTCCACCTCCTCCAGGATGTTCATGGAGAAGAACTTGGGGAACTCGGCGGAGGAGAAGGTCAAGGACAGGGGCGGCATGTGGTGTAAGGCTTTCCTGTGGGGGGGGAGGAAGGCAGGGACACATGGTGTCGTCATTACACATATGAAGGACAAATTAAGACCCCCTCCTTCTCTGAAAAACAAAACCCTACTCCATTTTGAAAAAAGGGGGGGAGAGGAGAAGCGGCTCTCACTGTGTGCTCTGGAGGACGGTCTGGGCCAGCATGGGGTTGGTCTCCATGGAGGCGGTGACCAGGGAGGTGAGGAGGGACAGGTACCAGATGGCCGAGGCATCCGTCACGGACACCTCTTTGCTCTTGGTGATCTGGTAGCCCAGCGTCTTCAGGCCGTGGATGCGCGTGTCGCAGCCGTCGCTCAGGCAACGCTTGATGTTGATCTGGATATCTGATGACGGCGTAAGCGCGGCGACAGATTAGAGATTTGCGGTCACAGCCTCTATCAGTTACCTAAGAGTTGCTTCATCTCATGACAACATTAACGTGGTCCTAGGTTAGAGATTTGCAGTCACAGCCTCTATCAGTTATCTAAGAGTTGCTTCATCTCATGACAACATTAACGTGGTCCTAGGTTAGAGATTTGCAGTCACAGCCTCTATCAGTTATCTAAGAGTTGCTTCATCTCATGACAACATTAACGTGGTCCTAGGTTAGAGATTTGCAGTCACAGCCTCTATCAGTTATCTAAGAGTTGCTTCATCATCTCGTGACAGCATGAACGTGGTGATAGATTAGAGATTTGTAGTCACAGACTCTTCTCACTTTAAGATTTGCTTCATCTCTGAGGCGGGGATCCCTCCACTGGATGGTGGACAGGGTAAATAAACTTAAACACATGTTCCTTTTAGGGGTGCCCAAACGCACGAGCAGTGAAACAGAACGAGGGAACACGGGCCACTCACAGGGGTGCGTGATGTTGGCGTTCTCCAGGAGCGCCACGTAGCCCGTGACGTTGCCCGGCACGCGGATGTCGCGGATCTCCTGCATGGTGCGCCGGTTCTTGCCCACCGCCACAGACACCAGCTGGGGCATGTAGCTGTGGTCGTTGGAGGCCACGGCGATGGCCAGCCGCCTCAGCACCACGTCCGGCTTCATCTTCAACCTGGGAAACAACCAGCGGGCCAGTGTTAAAACAGGGAGCCATTTAAAATACGTTTGACTGGGTCCAACAGAGAGGTACTGGAGCTCTCGCCTTATCCAATGGGAGCGGGCACTCCCGTCCGACTGCCAAAAGGACACGGTCTCTCCGTTGGTCATCTTGTCGATGTCGGCAGCGTTGGACGACGCCTCGATAAAGCTGTAGCACTGCGTGACCACCTTGACCTTGTCCACCTCCGGGTCGCGGGTCAGCTCTGCACTGTACTGGATGTCTAGATCTGGGAGGGCAAAAACAGAAAGGGGCATTAGAGGAGCCACTGGAGGGCCGACAAATCAATGAACTCCATTACAGGAAGCACAGCGAGTACAGGAAGGCGCCACGACTGCTCATATAGTCACAGTCTCTCATTCCAAATCCATAGGAGAACACACAACAGCAGACAAACTAAAAACACTGCTCTTTGACCAACCCTTTTCTTTCTGGAGGAGATATTCTAGGAAGTCCTGGACCACCGTGGACCTCATAGTGCAGATACTGTTGTAGCCCTCTAAAACAGGGAAAGGGATGGCACTGCTGGGAATGCGGTTCCGGTGTAGAAATTTCAGGATCTTGGAGGCGTGTGCCCCCAACTTGTCTTTCGACTTGGAGAATATATCAACAAACCCTGAGAAGAGACGGCAAAAAGAGGCGTTGGTATGGGTGGCTTTGACACGATTCAATTTGAGATTTGTTTTCCATATTCAAATTAGTTTTGAGTGTGTGTTCCTACCTGGAGTTAGGGAGCACGCCTGCAGTTGCCTGATCACGTGACTCAGCTCTCCCTGCAGATTGGCCCCGTTGGAGTTCTTCAGAGCCATCAGCATGTTTTCCACATCTACCACACCATCTCCTTCGGCGTCAAACTGACCAAAGGCCTGGGAAAAAGGGGACAGAGCATCTCAATCAGCTGACTAGTCACTTATAGCCTTCAAGCGGAGCTAACCCTAATCTAAAGATGCCTAATGTGAAAGATGAAAAGTGCATTGCTGCTTTCGTGTTAGGTATTCTATTGATTGCTGGCATAGTTTGGCCATTCACATCCTGATCCCTTTGACAGATGAAGGCATGTAGGCTATAGTGTTCCCTTTCATCACAGGGGACCTATTCATCTGTGACTTGTCCTGTGACGGAAACTGAAAACTAATGGCGGGCTCACAATGAAGCAACTCGTGTCAGAAAGAGAAAATATGATTCTGGATTATCTAGAGCAAGGCGTCAAACGCATTACTCAAGTCTATTGGAAGCAGTGCAGTCACACACTGCTGATGTGTGAGGTTACCTTAAGGTGTGAAGCACGCCTAAAACAGTTTACCGGTTCCTAAAACACGGTAGTGTATTTTCTTCTTCTTCTATTGTTCTATATACCGAAGAGCAGTGAGAATAGAAAGCCTAGGCTGTGGATTACATAATAATCTTGTTGACATTCCAATCCACTAATTTCTCAAACTGTCTAGAGGTGTGACATCCTCACGTTGCTTTGACTGTTGAGAGTAACTATCAAGACAATACTGTACCTCTTCACACTCATTTCGGAGGGCGTCTCTGCTCTCCAACATCTCGCAAAACTGTTCCACATTTACAGACTCTTCTCCGCGGCTCAGCCTGTCCTCTAACCACCGTACCAGGACACCCTCATTGCCGGCAAGAATCGACTCTGGAATGGCGACCCCCGAGTCACTAATTCGGGCCGCCGCCTCTCTTAATTTGACTTGTTCTAATAGAACTCCCAGGGTAGGTGGTCCACAGCCTGGCACTGGGGGGTTATTCGATCCTCTTCCGCTTCTTCTAGAACCAGAGCCTCCGCCACTTCCAACGTTGACGCCACCCGTGGCCGCAGAGGCCGGACTATCTTCAGCGAATCCCGGGCTCTCAGTTTCAACATCCTCCTCGTCGCCACTAGCCCCTCCACAGCCGCTCTCTGCGTTCCCCATGTTGTTCAGCGGCCTAGGGCCTTCCTAAAATTCGTTGTCGCCCGGTTGGTGTCAGTTTTGTAAGCGGGCTAGGTCCTCAGCCCTTTCCAAGCAGTGCACTTTCGTTCACTACCGCATTGACGTACAGTACGTGCATATCGAGCGATCCTGCTACGTCATTTGCTGTCACAAACTTTGGACCCAACCTCTTTCACAAAGTGCGTTTACTACATAGAATACAACATTTTAAATGTTCGAATTCATTAGTATTCTAATATTTTATCAGGCAACAATCAAGTTTAAGTCTACCAGAAATAAACGTCACCAAATATAAACGCAAGGAAAACGATATGCATTGAGCCATTTCAAGCATGCGCACTGGGATTTAAATAACTTAATCCACCCGGAAATGCATTCCTGTTCTGTTGTGAGTATGGGTGACAAATCAGAATTAGCGACTCATTGAAAGAATGCTTGGATATATATTTGCGTTTATATCCATATTTATAGCAATAATAGTAATTCCTCGGGACCTCTCCATTCTTTCTCGCAATGGTTTTCCCACAGTGCCAGCTGTAAAACTCATAAGCAAGGATGAATTGTCACTCTACAACGGGGATGACAACAGCAAGGGCCTTTACCTTGCTATTCTTGGACAAGTTTTTGATGTGGAAAAAGGACGAAAGCACTATGGAGCCGGTGGTGGCTATCATTCATTTGCAGGTTGTTTTTGGTTTTTATATCTTTGTTTTATGTATTTGCTGTAATATCTATCAGTGCTGTTAATAATTCATCATTAGATACTATTACTACGACAGTTGAATTTCTGAATGCATTATGCATAAACAGATAGTAATTTCTGTGTGCTGTGACTAATGCTGTATTTTCCCCTTTAGGTAAAGACGCTTCCTTGTCTTTTGTGACTGGAGACTTTTCAGACAGTGGGCTGAGAGATGATGTCTCCAGTTTGTCCCCCTCTCAGGTGGTGGCTCTGTACGACTGGCTAGCCTTCTATCAAAAAGAATACAAACCTGTGGGTAGGTTATTATAAGTGTGTCTATAAATCCAACTTATCCAATAAGGCCTAGCTACTAGCTAAAATCAATTCACTCAGTCCTTCCCAGTGGACAATGATACTTTCATCTTCATTCACTGTGACAGGTAGACTGGTTGGCCAATTTTACAGTGCGAGCGGGCAGCCCACAGAGGCCCTGCGGCAGGTGGAGGCATCCTTAACAGAAGGCCTGAGACTTAAGGCTCTGGCCACAGCAGAGAAGGAACAGTTTCCAGCATGCAACTCAGAGTGGAGCGGTGCAAGGGGAGGAAGGGTCTGGTGCTCCACAAAGAGGTACTGGCATTCTGAAACCAATACTAATAATTGATGAACGTTTGGACAAACGTATTTTCAAATGAAGTCTAAGACATAATGTGCATTTCTATGAGCAGCATTTTGTGCAATAGTCATATAGGTATATTTATTTAATTCCGTGCAATACCTGTTAATTCCGTGCAATACCTGTATAGACGTATTTTTCAGCTGTGAATTTCATACATAGATTTAGATATTTTCTTACTGCAATGTACATAGACATGTGGATATATTTTTATCGGGACTACGTACCCATCTTATCTTATCTTATTTTATACTTTTATTTATTTTATTTTATCTTATCTTATTCCTGTTTTAATCTGTACTGCACTGTTTGGTGGTTGCTTAATCTCATTGTACCTGTGTATAATGACAATAAAGGCATTCTATTCTATTCTATTCTATTGATCCGTGACTAGATAATGCCATCATAAATTATTTAGGTAGTTATCATAGCGTAACAGTAAAATTGTGTTCAGTTCTGATTCTAGCTGTTATTCTGCTTTTCTTTAGCGGAGGTGTGAACCGAAATTGGACAGGAGTCCCGAGGAAGCTCTTTACTCCTGGCTCCAGTAGCCATCGCTGTGTTTGTGTAGAGAACAGCTCTAAAGCGGAAAACCCCAACCTTAAAGAGTACGAGGACTGTCCCACACATGCTGAGTCATGTCCTGTTCCAGGGTAGTAAGGAAGGGTCTGGCTTACACAGTCCTTCACCAGAGGCTGAAGCGTACCAAAGGATAATCTCCAAATCTGCTTTTAGCATGGGGACTTGATTGCTGAGGTTCTATCCGGGAAGACTTTTTGCACATTTTAAGAGAAAGAAATGGCAGCTTTTTTTTTTTATTTAGTGATTGTTCGTGTTAGTACTCTGTAGGTGCCATTTACTTTATTTATCAATTATGTTATAATAAGAATGTTTTGGTGTGGTATCAAAACATTATAGAATTTGGGTGGGTATCAGTGATGTTATATTTTAGCAGAAACATTAAATCAGCATAGAGCATACTAAATAAACCTTTAAGGTTATACTTCTGGGAATTTGCTTACTCAAACCTTACTGTTATAGGAAGGAAAAGAGCACCACAATTGTATTTTGATGACCTTTATGTAAAGTTGTCCTTCCTTTCTCTAAAAGAATATGTAAGGAAGAGATAGGTTAGATATCTGAGCATACAGATACAATACAATGTGCATAAAAGATTTAACAATGTGCATAAAGATTAACAGAGGCAAGATTTAAGTTTGTCACAATGACAAAAAGCACAAACTGCAATAAGTACAAAACCGTTGTAGTGGTCAAAAATATCATACATTTATCTGTACAATTTAACAATACTTAGAGCGGCCCCACTACCTGGCCAACTCACACCGCGTTCTTCCAAATGATCAGAAAGGTCATGTTATCTTGATAAAGTGCACCTCTTGGGCTTTAGAATCAAGAAGTATTAAAATGGGATAGGCCTAGACACTTGACCCCAGGCAATGTCACCAGGATTATGTCAAAAACTCCTTTCAACACAGCCCTCAACAGGCCAACAATGGAATGTTTCCTTTGGCGACTGATTTGGGGAACACAATTTATGATTATCACATGATGATATAATGTATAGGCTACAAAGTGACTGACATTGGTATAATAGGCATTTTATCACACGTTTAGTTTCATAACACAGACTATATCGCATCTAGGATAATTTATCATGTGATCAAAGGCTCTCAATTGCGCAGGAAATAGGTCACATTCCTCCATTTAATGGCTCGACTGTGTGTTGTAAATCAATGGATCACGTCGCCAAATGCATATTAATGATATACAATATGCACCTCACTGTCATCCGATGGAGAAAATCATCTTCTCCCAGTAACTGCAGTAATGTAGAAGTGATACCTGCAACCAATTAGTGTTTCATGATTTGAAAACAATACATTTTAAAGTGTGAAAAAGCCATTGTCTCTTAAAAACATCAAAACCACTCATATCTCGTCCCTTATAATCCTGCAGGTATCCTCTCATTAAACCAGCGATGAAGTAAACATTGAGAAAAAGGTCTAAAGAAACGTGGAGGAAGGTCTCGCAAAACTGGACTAACCACAGCCATCCTTGGTGTAGAGATCATTGGCTACATTGCATTACAAGGAAATTACTCATAGCTCTGTAAAATTTTCATTGTAAGGATTTTTGTTAAGAGGTACGGAGGAGACAGTTTAAATAGGGAACTATTTAAAATACGCTCCATTCCCCCCAGACGACCAAAACATCTCCAAAACACTCATTCAAAAATAATCACGGAGTGATTTCAAGAACACTTGCAGTTAGTGAAACCTCTTTGAAATTCTTAGGACAACCTTTGATTCTCACAGGATAATCCCATCATCTCATTTAATCCCCTTGACGAGATCAGCTGGTGAGCTTGTCATCACCCACATAACATGATCACTTTGATAAACGAAACAAAAAAAAATATATAATGTATAAATTCTACTTCAAAAGGTCTCCCTAGAACATGGAAAATTTTTCAACAGACTGGAATAGTACAGAAGTGGTAGTCCGTTTTGTTCGGCCCAGAATACTGGCTGTCCTGCTCCCGCCGTCTCTTCCCCGGAGGCCCCAGGTGGGGGG
Source organism: Galaxias olidus (assembly GCA_026901105.3). Taxonomy (NCBI): domain Eukaryota; kingdom Metazoa; phylum Chordata; class Actinopteri; order Galaxiiformes; family Galaxiidae; genus Galaxias; species Galaxias olidus. Next base: position 92,647 of record JAPMUY010010669.1, read on the forward strand.
GGGGGGGGAGTCCGGCCTGGCAGAAGCAGGGCTCTATGATAGGGTGAGGGGCCGTTGATGGGTTAGGAGGGCACCCCTCCCAGAGTCAGCACGTCAAAGCAGATATCGCACACCCTCACAGGCTTGTTCAGCTCAAACTTGATGATGGGAATCTCCTTGATCGAGCACTTGTGGCACAGTAGGCGCCCACAGTGGCGGCTAGCCAGGGGATGGGACAAGATAATAACGATTATAGTTTGACAAGATAGAATAGATCAAAACCATTCACTTTGATATTTCAAAGTTGAAAAGTGAATAAAAATCAGCACTGACCAGTGATGTTTCCTTGTGGTGACTCCAAACTTGGCAACACATTCATAACAGTTAGACCCATCACACCATGGGGGCTCTTTGGACAACATATCTACACACACAGAGCAGAGAGGCTCTTTAGTGAACAACAAACACGTCTTACACATGTACGTGCATACAGTGGCCGTGTAAGCGTAGACAACTGACCTAGAAGGCGAAAGAGGAGCTGCTTGGTGGCCACTTGGTAGTTGAAGATGTTGACCCCTTGGTTGTTGGTGACGCCCAGGCGAGCCCCGGACCTCACGATGGCACGGCACAGGTTAGCGTTTCCTTTAGTGTAGGCCAGCAGCAGAGCTGGGTGGGGGACAAAGTGAGGATGCGCGAGGTGAGTATCAATTTATCTGCAGGACATCTGTTCCCTGAAAAGTGAGACTGAACCTTAATCCCGTCTGACTAGCCGGGCCCGCTGACCTGTGTTTCCATCGTTGTCGGGCTTGTCCAGGGGGTACTCTGGCATGCACTCCAGGAACAGCTCAAAGATGGCGGCGGCGTTCTCCTTCCCGTAGTGTCCCAGGACGTGCATGGGGGACTGACCCCTAGGGACACAGCAGAACGGTCAGTACACTCCCTGTCACAGGACGACTGAACCTCACGGGAGTGTGGGGGAAAAAAAGGGGGAGGAAATCTACCTGAGGTTAAAGGTCTCGGCGTCAATGTTGGATTCGGTGAGAAGGGCTCGGACATTGTTAAGGCGGCCCTGCATCACAGCCAGGTGCAGGGCTAGGGAGACGAGGGAGCAGAGCAACAGGGGGACCGGTAAGTTAAATCATAGGGGCGGTCTTTGGCCTCGTTGACGTACAACGCGGGCCTAGTGCGACCTGGGCCTGCACCCCTAGCACCTACCGTTGCTGCCGTTCTCGTCCACGGCGGCAAAGTCCACGCCGTTCTCCAGCAGCACGGAGCAGATGGTGGCCAAGTCCTGCTGAGCGGCCAGGTGCAAAGCCGTCTGCCTGTGTTTGGTCAACTCGTTCACTTTGGCCCCGGCAAGCAGCTGGGTGTGGGGAGAGAGAGACACACACACACACACACACACACACACACACACACACACACACACACGCACACACACACATCAACAGATGCTCCCCGGGAACAAACAGGCAGTGTTTCCACTTGCTTCCCGAATTTTCCCAAGATCAACGTATGACAACGGAGTAACAAAGCGGCTTTGTGTTAGTACCAGGTTGCGGACGATGATCTCAGAGCCGGCCTGCACGGCCAAGTGGAGGGGGGTCTGCTTGGCGGCATCCTGCACCCTGGAGTTGACGTTGGCCTGGACGCTGATGAGGAAAAGCACGCTCTCGATGTCAGAGTTCTGCACCGCCACGTGGAGGAAGTTGCGTCCTTTGTTGTCCACCTGCGTGAAGGTGGGAATTAGTTCACACTGACAATTGGTTCCAGCAGAGCTAAGAAGAGGACCTCTACACGGTGTGTGCGTGTGTATGTGTGTGTAACGGCGTCCTACCTGCTCTGCCGCTCCAGGCTCTCTCTTGAGGATGGCCTCGGCAGCCTTGTTGTTCTTGTGCGTCATGGCGCAGGCGAACGGGGTCATGCCCTGGCGGTCCCGCACGTTCAGACGGATGTCCGGATGGGAGATGAGCAGCTGGATGATGACGCTGTGCGCGTTGCTAATGGCAACGTGGATGGGAGCGCGGCCCTCGGCGTCCTGCAGAAGGGGGGGGGGGAGTGACACAGAGTCTTTGAACGCCATCACACTCCCCAACATAAAACATGTATATTACACACTCAGGCGCCTGCTCTGGTGTGACTACCCTAGAGTTCACCCAGTCCTGGGACCTGGGATCAGGGTGGACTGACCTGTGCGTTGACGTTGGCCCCGAACTCTAGAAGGCACTGCACCACCTCCTCCTGCCCCCAGCTGCCTGCCAGGTGGAGGGGCGTCTGTCCGTCGCGGGCCTCCTCCTCTCCCTCCCCGCTGGGGCCCGGCCTACGGGGGCTGTTTAAATCACAGCCACTGGAGAGGGAAAAACATAGGGCTTACATTTTTACCAGCTAACGCTATAATACTATGACAACAATGCATCTGTTGCTCCTGTAACATTGAAGTTGGGTTCAAGTTACTAATACTACAGCTCTGTGGGGGATGACTCATCCTCTTTCCTAGCTCCGTTACATAAACAACCTGAGAGCCACTTGCTCCTGACCTACTTGGCACCAGGTGTCGCCACATGACCGCTCTGCCTAAAGCCTGCGGGCTTTACCAGCTTAACGTCCCGGTGGGAAAACGGTGACCAACCCCCCCAAAACCACAGGGCTCCCGTGGATCAGTTCCTCCTCGACTGAAGTCCACCTCAGCCCCAGGGTCAGACCGGTGGACCTCCGAGGTGGGCCACGTTCCACAAACACACAGCGCCGTAACCTCGTCAATGATCAGCCAGCCTCTGGTACACCGTGTAGCACCACGGTATGACAACATCAAACCCAGGCAAAGGGACACTTCAGTGGCAGCAGTTTCAGGACAGTGTGTTTGAGTCGTGGTTAAGCATGCCATGAACGTTGCGAGTGTGTGTGTGTGTGTTTGGAGGAGTGCAATGAGCTCGGACCTGCGGATGAGGAAGCAGGCGGTGACCTCGTTGTTCTCGTCCACCGCCCGGTGGAGGAGGGTCTGCAGACAGCCCGAGGGCCCGGGGCTCCAGCAGGTGGCGTCGCAGCCGTGACGGACCTGGCAGGGGGTGGCGGTCACAGTGCAGAGCCGTTAGCCCGCACACATCACACCTGTACACAACGGCGCACTAACCATGGACCACGCTCAGAGCTATTTTATGGCATACTCTCTACGACAAAAGTACTACGGCGGAAGGTGCAGACTTGTGATGGTTCTAATGGACGAGTGTGTAGGCCTGTGTGTAGGTGTGTGTCGCACCAGGGTGGAGGCAATGTCTTCCAGGCCGTTCTCCAGGGCCAGCCACAGCGGGGGGTCGCCCTTCTCGTCCACCACGGACATGTCGGCCCCTCGCGTGCAGATGGCGTCCACCACCAGGGGGAGCTGGTGGCTGATGGCGAGCTGCAGTGCTGTCTGGCCCTCCTGGGTCCTGAAAGAGGCAGGGGGTACTCTCTCAAACAACCATTGACTCAAGAGCAAGCATACATCCTTAACCCCCCCCCATGCCGTGTGGCCGTGGATGGATCTGGTGGTGGTGGCGGGTGGAGCCAGGGGCTACCTGACGTTGATGTCGGCCTGGTGCTCCAGCAGGAACAGGGCGCTGCGGCTGTCCTGCCTGTGGATGGCCATGTGCAGCAGGGTCTGCCCGTTGGACATGGGGTCATTGATGGAGGCCCCGGAGCCCAGCAGCTGGGCGGCGATGGTGTGCATGCCTGGTCAGAGAGGAACCACAAGTTCAATATCTGAAGTAGTTCATGACTTAACCAACCCAGGGATGTGCTCTCATTCCATTCAGCTTCTAGAGACCTCGGTTGCCATTTTAGAGTCTCTATGCGTTTTTCTATGAAAACACGGCGGGGGGAATATATATAGGGAACAATATCTACTACTACCAGTTCCAGGACCACACAGTAGCTTAATTTACACGACAGGCTTAATCAGGGCCAGCCAGGGCCAGCCTAGCATGGCAACACAGTGTGGTCCAACAACACAGTTTAGACTCCTCAGACAACACTCCCCTATCGACTAGTCATACCTAAAGGCAACTAGGAAAAGGACTGTAGAGAGACATAAACATGTTTTCTTTGGTCAAACAGAACAGCCAGGAAATTGAAGGGACGCAACCTCCCCTTGCTGAGCCAACAAGAAAACAAGCTAACACTTAATGTCCAGCTACTCACTTAAATCAGGAGCTGATCGGCATCGGTTAGCATTCATACGGTTAGATTAGAGTTAGGAGATAAGAGGCCTTTGAAGAATGATGATCCTACTCTAGTGTCTGTGACAGTCGTGTGTATGTGGGGCTGTGGTTGTGGTTCTGGTCCAGTCTACCTGTCCAGAGGGCCAGGCCCAACACGGTCTGATCCATGGAGTCCTTCAGGCTGAAGTCAGGGATGATCTGGAGGTTGTTGGTGGCGTGGAGAGCATTTGCTGGAACACAACAAATAAGGAAATCATTCATCAGGATATATACACACACACACACACACACACACACACACACACACACACACACACACACACACACACACACACACACACACACACACACACACACACACACAGAGAGAGAGAGAGCGAAAGGGTCTCTAAACCGGAGCATGGCGGACCTTTCTGCTCCAGGATGACGGACACCACGTCGGGGTGGTTGTGGGCGATGGCCATGTGCAGGGGGCTCTGCAGGGACACGCCCTGGGCCTCATCAGGCTGGGCCTTCTGGGTCTGCAGGTTGGGGTTGGCGCCCTGCTGGAGCAGCTCCGCCGTCAGGCTGGCCAGGCCGCAGCGGCAGGCCGTGTGGAGCGGCGTCTCGCCCTGCAGGGGCACAGACACACACAACTCTGTACGGAGCACCGCATTGCTTTTGAACATAGAACAGAAGGAGGTAAGGACGCACACGGCGATCGACGTCATTCGGCATTACAAAGAGGCCCCTTCTGATCCACATTGATCTACCACTCGGCGGTATGAAGCAGAGATACAGTGCAGCCTGGGATACTGCATCAAAGTGATGCAGTCTGGCTACAGCTGCGGCAGGGCTTGTGTTGCTGGTGGAAATATGATGCTAAAGCGATATTGCAGGGTGCACAGGTGGTGATGCGGCAGAATCTGTGGCCTGCCAACGTATTTGCTACGAGGACCTGTCAGCAAGGGACTGGATGTCTTGTTAAATCAGTAATGACTTGTCAGCAAGGGAACGCATGGCAACACCTTCGGTCTCATTATTTACTTATTAAGAAGCCCCTTGCCCTTAAGTCCTGCTATCAATGTCTTTGGAGATGAAGGTTGTGGTGCAGAATGAGTGGGTGAGTCATGCAACAGAGCTTTCCTACCCATTTGTTGGCATGGTTGACCTTTGCACCGTGAGTGGCGAGGAAGAGCGCGGCCGCCTCGCTTCCGGCCCCCGCCGCTCGCTGCAGGAGACAGTTACCTGTGCGGTCGACACACAGAATGAGCACAATGAGGACAGGTGGCTGGAGTGTGTGGAGAGAGAGAGAGGGAGAGGGAGAGGGAGAGGCTATGGCCGGGTGGAGGTCCCAGGGAGTGAGGGGTTTGTCAAGATGGGTGGGGGGGCCTGGCAGGGAGCACCTGTGGTGGCGTCTGGAGCGTCCGGGTTGCCGCCCCGCTGGATGAGCCGGGCGGCGAGGCTGTTCTCGTCGAACGAGGTGCCGTTCTCCACCGGCGCGTCCTCCTCAAACGGGTTCACCGAGGGGTCGGAGGACACCGTGATGTACTGCAGCGCCAGCCACAGAGCCGTGCTGCCCTCGTGGTCCTTGAGCTCCAGGTCCAGCCTTGGGATAGACAGGTCACAGGGTTAGACAGGAAGAAAAGGTTGAGGGCTAATGGGTCTAATATCCAATGGTGGCCCTGTCCAACTCACTGTTTGCACTGGAGGAGCTGGCTGAACACGGGCTCGTTGCCGGACCCCACTGCTTCCTGCAAGGGGGTTCTGGAGATGAGCATAGATCAACAATCAGATTGAAAGCCCAACAGCTACACCACAGACTCGGTATTATTAACACACGACTAAATCCAGATCAAAAACAACAATTCCCACCTGCCCTTGCTGTTCTGCATGTTGGGGTTTGCCCCAGTCTTCAGCAGAGCCTCGGCGATGCGGGACATTCCGCTCATCACCTCCGCGCTGTGCTTCTTGGGGCTGAAGGAGCAGACCAGGTGCAGGGGTGTCTCCACCGCCCCCACCGTGGCTGCGTTCACCTGGGCCGCGTGGCGGATCAGGAAGGTGGACGCAAACTCATCGCCTGGGAAAGGAGGCACACCGCTGTGTTGAATCTGGGCATCTAGACAGTGACTTACTATCGGTGAGTTGTGCACTGCAATGTGGCAAAAACAACTGATAAACAAGAAAATATAAAAATAAAAAAAGGTGTCTCACTGATCCACAGTGCCCCCTACCTCTCTGGATGGCTTTGTGCAGCAGGCTCCAGCCGCTCTGGTCCACCATGTCCACGTCGGCCTTGTTGTTGACCAGCGTGGTGGCGATGCTCTCCAGCTTGCGCGAGAGCGCCAGGTCCAGAGCCAAGTCACCATTGTTGTCCAGTGCGTTTAGCTTGTGAGGCAACTGAAAACACAAGACGCACTCAAATATCCCTGTATGTGTACTATATTAACTGAAGGGGAACACTTTACTCCCTTAGATATAAGTGAATGCCACAGAGAAGACAAGTCGACCAGGTCTCACCTGTGAGTCCATCTCGATGAGATACAGGAAGACCACGTCCTCCCTCTCCACTTTGATGGCTTTGTGGAGCGGGTACTCCGTCTTGGACTTGATCATCTTGTAGAGTAGCGGGGCGCTCATGGTGCTGAAGTCCTCTTTTCTCAGGTCATCCTAAAGGACGGGGGGGTCACAGGGTCAACCAGAGGGCCTTGTCTGTCCTTTCAGACAACTAGCAAAAGGGTGAGAAACATTCAATTCTATCTATTTTGGATCAGTTATATGCGCATGTTTTGTGGTGCTTTGAAATGCTCTTCTTTACAATGGAAAATTATTTTAATTCAGGGCAAAAATAAAAATTTTATAAAAAATAAGAGTGGAATGTCTGGCAATAATCCAAGCCTTAGAGGAGGTAATAAACACCTCAATAGAGACGGCAGGTCGAGGTGTTGAAGTAGAACACTACTGCAGTCAGGTGACAGATGAGTGGCCATTTCACACTGCCCTAGCTATAAAGGTAACCTTGAGAATCCTCGAGCTCGAGCTGCGCTAACGTTATTGCATCGTAAACTGGGAGTGTCTCGAAGCGAGATGACACATTGTCGGATCTGGGGTCAGGAAGCAATGGGAAGGCAGTCATCTGCAGGTGGATATGGGGATGAAGCGCAAACGACTCTGAGTGTTGGCGCTACGCGAGAATACGGCTCCAATTAAAGGCCTAGCTTCTTCATTGGACGTTGCCCACTTGTCCCTCTATGGCCAGGTAGAGCAGCATCCTTGAGACAAGAGTCTAACGGTCGACTGATATGAACTGAAAACGCGTCCCTTTCATCTATGCACAAGGGACCCGGTGACGCCTTTTGATTCCGACCCCCGTCCACACCGCACAGCCAGGGAGACTCACCCAGTGGCTGGCTATGATTTCTCCACAGTAATTCATCAGCGTGGTGGCGTCCAGCTCCTCAGCCGTCTGGTAGAATCGGATACAGTTCCTGACGTTCACCGAGGACATCACTCCTTTCTCGCACCTGATCGAAGAAACAAAAGGATGTCGTCTTTTAAATGAAACTATTGCCTTTAAAATTAACACAATGCATTATTATTATTATTATTATTATTATTAGCCACAGTCCCGCTCCACTGGTGAGAGAAAATAGCAGCTTGGTGTGACAAGAGTCTACCTTTCTCTCAGTAGCAGAAGCTGGAAACGGTTGGCCAGCTTCATCAGGTCAATGAGGAAGGCATCGTCCTCGCTGAGCTCTAACTCATCGGTGTAGGTCCAGCGCAACATCGCCATGGCAACCTCGGGCTTGGCATCTGGTCACACAGCATGTGGGGAGAAAGACAGATGGTTACCTACCTGAAGCAGCAAGATTGATCGCTAGATATAACAGAATCTCATTGAATAATACCATATTTCAGGACGTAACATATACCAATACAAAATATAGTTTATCTTAGGCTTTGGAAAACCAATAAGATGTTTACAATCAATTATGGTTTGAAATGGTCACATAATAAAACAGCTGGTTGGCTCACCAGATAAATCCAGTTCAGAGATGGAGGCTAGGTTGGCCAAACTCCATGCATCGCTGCGGGAGGCCAGAACAAACTTATGGGCATTGAGCGTCTCTTCTCCAACTTTCACCTTCAGATCACTGCCAAACCCAAGACCCAGCAATTAGACTGAATCCCATTTTGCAGGCAAATATCTGTAACTGTGCAATGTTTTTAAGGTCCAACAAATAAATGATTCATCATTATTGAGGCAATATACCATTTTCTAGTTCTTTATTCTTTTATCTCAATAATGGCATTATCCCCAGCTTTACAGACATACACTAAGTGTAACCATGGTAACAACAGACCATAAACACCCCCTCCACATACACACTTATGATGTCCCCACCTGTACTGGTCCTGCTGGTAAAGGTCAGACACAATGTCCAGCAGGCGGCTAATGAAGCAGTCTCCAGCGGCGGGGTTGGAACCCTGACCAGAGGCCTGAGCAGCCAACACGGCACAGCGCCTCTCTGTGTCGACCAGCTTCTGCTGCATCTTCACATACTCCTGTCGAAGCAGGGCCAGGTGCTTCTGCAGCTTGGCCACCTCCTCTGTCATGATGCAGCACAGAGTAAGCAGGTGGATGAGTTAAGTGAACAAAGTCCCCTGTTCAAAACGATGGCCCCAAAAAGCGTTATCCAAAATGTTTTGTGTATTTTTTCTTGGATTATATGTACTCAAAGGCTTTGTTTACTTATCAAAGTACATTTTAGTTCGCTATCCCAGAGTGACCCGCGAACAGTTTTATTCAGAACCCCATTTTGAGCTGGAAACGACTACTTTCTAAAAGCTATTTTATGTCATTTCCTTCCACTTTCCAGTCGTGCAGTGAAGAAGGAATGCTGAGGCGGCACACTGATGTGCCCTCCCTCGTAAAGCCTCGTTGGCTCAGTCCAGAAGAGGTTCAAATCACCTGACATAGAGGAAGATCTCTGTACTGTTACAGCAAGATCAGCTACACATACACTGCCCAATCAACATTCAGAGAACACTTTCACTTATCTTGACCACATTGCAGACCGTATCCAACAAAAATATATTGAGGTTAATTTCACCCTGTTCTGACTCAGAATCTGAGAAACAGCCTTTACTAAACTGCACTTCTAAGTAACTACACATCTGACTCATTCCTGTTCTGAAAAATGATTGCTGTACTTGCGACACAAAATCTTATAACGTTGGTGTTAGATTAAATACATTTTAAACGTTACAAGGCAATATGCTAGATAAACGTTGGAAGCTAGTAGTAGTAGTAGTAGTCGCACTGGCAAATAATTTAAGATGTAATTTAAATGCTGTGTGTAAATTGTTAGCTAGCTATAGTTACGTTATCGTTAGGCTTAGTAACAAGTGTCATTTCCTCGGCCCAATTAATGTTAACCAGTGCAAACACATGGCAATCATACAACTCATTGTTCAGCAAAAGCTTTGCACCATTAGAAAATAGCTAGCTAACGTTAACGGTTTTTCACCGCCCAACCCAAAGCCTAGCACAGCACCACCACCAGACCACCTGACTGGAGGCGCTAATTAGCCTGGTAGCAGCAGTTTGAGATAAGGAGAATGCGCAATATTTCAAGACATTACAAGACCATGTTTCGTAGAACATATTTTCTCATTCATTGACTACAGTTATCCATTTGAATACGGAAAATTATAGAAAGGGCGTGAAAACATTAAAGAATTCATTCTCATACCTTCCGCCATGTTGGTTCCGTGGCTGATACTTCACTGTCGCGAGAGGATCACTGAGCGCTAGACTAGGGCACGGCTACAGCTGTCTTGTCTTTTATTTTTTACGTTACATTGGCACTTTCCTATTCCTATTATCAACAACTTAACTGTGATGGGCGCAGGTTTCTCCTTATTAGCGTTCTCATCATGCTACAGTTTTTGCCTATAGTAGAGCAGTAAATGGCCATACAATTTCTCTTTGTTTCCCACATTTACATTAATTATGATGAGGGAAATTAAGGTTATTGGAATGCAGCTAGTCTCATGGCTAAATCCTAGAACATAGCAAAAATAGACGCCCCTGGTATATTGTTCTATATTGCAGTTCAAGTCTGAACAAAAATAAATCCAATGACAATATCATTGGATTGTTGAGGTATTTTAGTTGCATACATACCCCCACCACCCCACCTCAGGCAAGTACAGTACAAAATTAATAAAGTAGACAACAAATACTGAAAAAAATCATATTTAGAATAACTCACTACAGAATGTGACAATTTTCATTACATGAAAAATATACATAAGTATTTTGTCTTTGTACAATAGTCAAGTAAACTGCTATAGTCCATCAAAGTAACCGTATCAGGCTAAAGGAGACAAAAAGAAAAGAAAATAAGCACACATACATAAACAGACATTCCTAAACCAAATCACACAAAAAAAACATTCAGCAAAAATCATAACTCAACTCAACTCAAAGCATGCATAGCATATCCTACATAGGACGCCACACAAAATGAGCCCTGCTGAACACGTTGGCCGAATTTTGGGAAAGCTGCCCCTTTACCACCCCAAATTTCATTGGGATAACAAAATCTTTAAGTGGTATTTCATGCTGGAAGAAGAGTTATTGCTACATCAAATTGTGATAATATAACAATTGGGGGGGGGGGGTTCTTAATCAATTCACATGGAATCACATTGTGGGTTTTTAAACCTTTTTCAGTTTCCTTGTTCTTTAAATCTGGTTCAGTTCAGGGTGTTAATTACCAAGCGTCTTTATGTGATAGGCACTTCTGCTGAAACCAAGAAAATAAATCATCTAACTATTCAGAGCACACATGCACGGGAATTGTTTTTCTAAAGAGCTTTAAGCCTGATGGTCAAGCTCCAAATAACCATCTACAAAACCAAATTCATGGCTTTGAGTGCTGTAAAACAAATTCCAATGCAAAAAGAATAGAATGTATGATAGAACAGAATAGTCCAGGTCTAACCAAATTCTGAATGAATAGGGCTTTCATGCGTCATAAATCTACAATAAGATTCACTTCTTCCCAATTCTGTCGTCTAAAACCCCTCTAGTAATAACATGTATTAACAAAACTAAAGCACTCTATAGGAGTTGATGGTGAAGGGGTAGTTGACAAAATGTCTAGAATTCTACCACAACAAATGTTATTGATTTGATACTAAGTGTCTTGCTCGAGAGAAAAGAGGTTTATATATTATCTAATTTTGTCTGTGCTATATACATGTTTTTACAATATTTTCCTGAAAGTTGTAGCAGTTTGCAGACGTCTTGAGCATTGTTTGTTGTTTTTGAGTTGGCACTTGCATGGCGGTTCTCACTCAGCTTCCATTATAGCAATTCTGTTCTATTGCAGTCTTTTGTAGCGAGCCCTTTTAGGCCAAAGTCAAAAAGAGATGAGTCTGGCAATAGGGTGATAAGAGTGCAGGAAACAGTGCCAAGTGATTTTCTCAAATGGAGACCTGCAAAATAAAATGAATACAAATTCCAATAACAACATAAAACAGAGCCTAGTTTTAATTGTCACACAGTGTCATTAGTCACAAAGTGCTTTACACTTCTTTATTAAAAGGTGTTAATTAAAAGAGTGGTATGTTTAGCTTTTTTTCAATAGCCCAGGCAATCCCTTGGTTGGCTTGAAAAGCAAGAAACCGAGTACGGTGCACTTACCCTGAAATAGTGAAGCAAAAAGCTTGATAAATATCACTCAAAGGCCGTCTCTTGGCTCTTTCGGACACAACGGGCGACTTTTCTCTTGAACTCCCCATGTCTATCCTCTCGCCACTCTTTCTGCGGATGGAAGACAAAGATAACGAGTCAAGATAAACGTAAAGGCGTTATTAAAACCACTGAATGAAGCCATCGGCAAACATCTCTGTCAGTGAGTCCATTTACTATGTAACAATCACACTGTTAAAAAACACTCACTGCAGCGTCCACATTCGCAGGCGAGTCCCCGTTTGGGTCTGCAAGCATGGAAATCACACTAATCATGATAGTTTCCACTGTGTGGATGGGCAGCCATCGCTCCTCCGGTTTCTCGTAACCATACTTATCCTCCCCAGGCTCGTGCAAAATAGATATACATACATCTCCATTCTTGTCCACTGGCATTAAACCATTAAAAAAAGTGTATAGTTTAGAGTTAGTTGACTGGAAAACACGGTTTCATTTGTATTCAGTACATTTAAGTGAAGAGTATGATCAAGTAACTTAGTAAGTCAGGGCATAAGACTTAAATAAATGAAATAATTAACCAAGATAAGAAAAAAAAAAAAAAAAAATATTATGGAAACAAACAGAGATTTGAGACATTAAAAAACTATAAAAGAATTGTTACTGTACGATAGATATCTCTCATATAGATTAAAACAATGTATCATCCTTGGAAACCCAAAAATTTTAAAACATGTAGTTACCATTAGGATGCCATAAATCTGTGATAAATTTCAGTTTGGGTGGTCTGAGAGGGTAGTCTTTGGGAAATGTAAGATGTGCTTTAAACACACCACCTTCACTGTAAATCCAAGAAGCAGAGAAGCAGTTTCAAAATATCTCAAAAAGTAAAAATAGCGCTTTATATAACTTAACTTTTAATATTAACATTATATTGATAGTTATACTTACAACAGCGTGTCTGGGGGACCAATTATCAAGACTTCCCATCTGTAGAGGTCATTATCGTCAATTAAACCAGCAGAGAATCCCTCAACAGGGTTTTTATTCAGCTCTAAAAATTAAACCCCAAAATTTTTTTCGTCAATTGGCTATGCAAAACAACATGGCCAGTAGATGTTTAGCTGTTGAGGTAGATCAGCTAGGCTTCATAAACATTTCCCTCGCTACAGAAATACATGTTCCCTGCAAAAAATATAATTGGTATATGTATGGGAGATCAATTTGTATACTTAACACCTGGGATATAGACAAGCAATTAATCTATGTTTCTTCCAGGAGAAGTATCAATATACACAGTAGGAAAATGTGGATATTGGATCGGGACTCTGTATCAGCATAAACTCAATATTAGGTACTTGGAACAAAGGAAGAAAAACTTGATATGGACTTTCTGAGAGAAAGGACGTCTATTCTCTCAAACTGACCAGGCTCTGGGTAGACATTTATTGCTTTTCTCATCATGATTTGGACCTGTATGTTGTTTTAGCCACATGTTAGAACGTATAATTAGGGAAATAGATGCTGTTGTTATGCAAATTCCCTTGTCCCTTCCAACATTATTTTCAGACATACTGACACTGCAAGTGATAAGTAGAGAAATACAAATATAGTAAGCTTGACAACCAATCCAATTAAGCCTCATCATTATGGCTACTGCTGGCTTGAATTGGCTAACGAAAGCTTACAAGAAACACTCAAAATACTGACTTTTGAAGCCGAGACCACATGGACGGAAGGGATTATTATTATCCTTACCATCACATCAGGACGAGTTAGCTTACGTTGTGTATCTTTACAAAAGGATATCGGCCAACTGGAGAGTTGCTAACACTAACTAGCTAGGACACGCTAACACGTACAGCAACAAAGCACACAAGCGACTGGAACGTTAGCAGGCTAGCTTGAAGTTGGCAGACAGTGCTTTTTTTTTTTTTATTATGAACACACTGCCCATCAACGCGTACCATGTCAACCGTCAGCAAGTTAACAAGTTGTCAGAGTGACTTATTACGACAACGTGTTTTACAAGCTTTGTTTGTATCTTCAAAGTGTCTATCTTACTTTGCCTAGCTATAAAGCTTAATCATGTTAAGTAGCGAACCTAACGTTAGCAAACTAACCTTATTTCGCTAGCCGACTAGGTAAAGCCGCATTTGCCGTTAACGCTAGCGTCAAGGCTGTTCATAGATTTGGGGCTAATAAATGTTAGCATGCAATGTTCATATTTTCTTAATAATGCTGTAGGTTTATCAATACGACACAAAAGCTGCTAACATACGTTGTAACAGAGCAAAACGTGTGAGATTGAGAATCTGAAACTACAAAGAATGTGTCTCTGACAGCTTCGTATTGTATAGTCTAGTACTAGTAGCTAACGTTAGCTAGCGAGCAAAGCTAGACATTAAACGTTCCATTCCCAGCACTAGCATTACTTAAATGTAACTATGACTCGCTAGCTAGCAATTTAGGTAGCCAGCAGCCTAGCTAACACACCTAACAGACGTTGGGCACTATTTTGCATATTCACCTGCCAGTTGTCTCCTGAGTAGCAGTGCTGACTGGGATTCTGTCATGGTTCAATAAATATAATCGTGATAAATTTTTCAAGTAACTTCAACTCAAATATGTTAGTCACAAATTACTTGCAATGCAGCTAAGTTAGCTTCGGTAAATAAAACGGCAGTCCTTCGTCCCGTCTATTTTCGCTGAACATTCTTTGCCATGGAACATGCGCATACATGACAGTAAGCAGAAGCCTCGTGGATTCTTTTTTTTAAATTATTATTATTTATATTTATTTATACAGGGGTAACCGACTGAGATAGTTTATTTTCCAGTAGTACCCTGTTTAACAGCAGAATATTTATCAAATACAAATAAATTAAATCAGCAAATAATAAAATGTGTTACAATATTTAAAATACAGTGAAGTACAATAATTCACTTTCAACCTAAACAACAATTCTTAAATTCCCGTATCCTCCAATACACCTTTAAATTGTTCAATCAATCCAAACTGCTCCGTTTTTAACTCCTTTTGAATCTTGTTCCAAGCCAAAAAGCTGAAAGCTAGCTTTCCAAGTTCTGTTTTCATTTCTGGGCTTTCAAGTGTATGGGCCTCCTGTACTCCTGTAAGCATATCCTATGTCTACTGGATTGGTGCTTTAAACGGGAAGTAAGGTAAAAATGCAACTTTCCCCAGAAATGCTTTCCCAGAAATGAAACAGAGGATGTCTCTTCCATCACTAATGAGAAGGAAACAGTATTTCAATAGGGAAATCTAATTTTATTCACTAATGTCAATGGCATCTCCTGATGCACTCCAACAACTCTATGGCACTCTTGAGAAAGATCGCCTGATTTTATAAAATTATGGTTAAAAACCAAGCAATTAGTTTCAAAACTTGAGTCTTGCATTATCTGTTGAGCAAGACAGGATGAAACACTGTGATTTAACCTCTTTCCAAAATGTTTCTGAATTGTTTCCACATTCAGATAAATTGTTCAATTGTGTATACTTAGCCCTATTCACCATTCGTATTTCATTTGAGTCTTTGCATGTTGTTGGTAATTTCCCCCCAAGAAACAGCTAAAAACAGAACTACCAAAAAATAATGATACTGTATCTTGTACCTAGAACTATTCTCACATGTGTTAACAGTTGTAGAGTCTCAGTTGTTATCTCATGGACAATGATGCGATGCTTAACCTGATAAAAAGTAATCAAGTCCCGATAATAATGGACTTCCTGCAAGGCTTTCCCTGAAATAGTTTGAGACATATCTATCAATACCTAACCATTGATTGTGAATACGTGAGGTGATTGGGTCAAAGAGGGTTTACTTTTGATTGTATTTAGGCAAGTGGCTTTGGCTGATACTGGCTACCATTTAAGAATTTACATAGAGCTCCTGGAATCTATCGTTTTTCTGTGAACTTATCATACGAAGACATAAGAGCCTTTAAGTATAACATTTACATACAGTAGTGTTCTGTAGCCAGCTTGGGTCCCAGCAAAGGTACAAATAACATGGCAAACATATTTGCCTAAATGATAGTGTTCTACCTGATTTGATTAGGTTACAGATGGTTATTATTTTACTGCAATTGTGTAATAGGTGGACTACTAAAACGTAATACATTTAATACAATAATGGGATGAAATTACAAAATGTCACTATACCTGATGTGATTTGCATTGACATAAACATTCCATTTATAACGGACACAATCTCAGTGCTGTTAGATTGTTTTCCCCTTAAGACACACTCACACACTCATTATTTGTATAGATAACCCAAAAATAATTAATACTATATATGCAACTAGCTTCCCCCACCTGTGGCTAGACTGCTACATGGGTTTGTTCATACCATTGCATCACACTGAGGAACTGTTTGAAAGCACATGACAGACAGCGAAGAGGCTGGTCCTTTCCTTAACTCAATATCCCAGGGCAGGAGCAAATTAGAGCCTGGAGAGGTTTTGGATATGTTTCTCTCCCGTCTCAACAGTGTTTACCGAAAACGATGGAATAAGTTGACGACCACCTGAAGACTATCAACTAGTAAGGTTTCTCACTAGATTTGATTTTGGGAAAAAATGCCAAGTGTAATTTGATGCAAATGTATTTACCATTTCAATATATTTTGTTCTGTTGGGTGAAGAGTACAATGTCTCAAGAAATAAATAAAAATGAGACAGACTCCTTCACCACTCTCTGTTATAAGGAGACCGAACTCTATGCAAGGGGCATTGTATCGCACTGTTTTTCTCACAAGAGATTGTTCCTATAATAGATTCATTGTAGCCATTACTGTGACTTAGTTTGCAGTGTTGAATGCAAGGCAACTTTTATGCGGAGTCCCACTGCCTTCATTCCACTATAGCACAGTACAAGGGGCAATCGGCTCAATTGTTTTCTGTAGTCTGCATTTGGTTGTTCATGGATGTATTTTATTTGAGTGTATCTCTAAGTTTTATCTGATAAGAGAAGGATTGTGCCTGACAACAAGCTGGGGTGATTGTGTCAGCAATGCTGTCTCTTCCAAATGTTGAATGCAGTCCCAGTCGTCTACATTAGATAGTTGTGTAACCCCAAATTACAACAGCCACACAACATTTCTAATCTTTGGCTTCATTTCAATACTGTAATATAGCAACATTATATTTTAAACCAATGTTACAACGGGCAGCTTTTTAGGCTTCAATTTGTAACATCTACTCACAAAGGCTAAAGTAATAAGAAGGTTATCGCATTAGGTTTGTTCCTCCTTCCCCAGAAGGTTGCATACATCTGACCACTTTTACAAGACTACGTTTTGGTTGAAGGATATCCTGAAGCAAGGTACACCATTTTAAACTCAAACACAATGACGTTCGAAGGCTTTACTAGGAAGTATGCTTTAGCAGTATTAAGTATCAAGTCATTGTCACTGATTCAATGTCACTGAGGCCACTGGGATAGAGCAACAAAGACTTATTGTTGTATATCAGGTCAGTTGTTGAGCTTGTTTTTTAATGTATTTGTGATGTCTTTTCTGGTTTGGGGTTCGAGTTAGTCATGTACACTTAAGTAATTCAATTTGTTAGCAATGTCTCTAGAACCTACATCTTAGTTGAACATGTCCTCATCCCTCTTGTTCAGGCTCAAAGGAGAGGGCTGGTTGGTCATTTCAGGAGGCACACAATGGAGTCCAACAGGCCAGGAATATCTCAGCAGGTTGGAGTGAAAACCCCTCAGAGTTTGGCTTCCAACTCTGCTCTCCACTATGGCTCCATAGTTAAAAATCTTCCTGGGCCACAACACCCCACTGTCCAGACACCGGCTATCTCACTAAGGCGCTCCTACATAGCAGTGGCTGTACTCTGCTATGTCAACCTGCTCAACTATATGGATCGATACACAATAGCAGGTCAGATCTTTTGTTATGAGTAACATTTAATAACATACGTATGCAAGTTGCCATGCATATAAAGTAACTCTGTACCCAGTAAAATGCAAAGACGCTTAGATATTTACACGAGACTTGTTTTTTGTTCACAAACTCAAAGGAGTCCTCCAGAGTATCCAGAAATATTTTGATATCAGTGACAGCACATCAGGACTTCTACAGACAGGTATGTTGACGCTCTATTCCCAAACTCTATACTATTACAAATTAGTTTAACCGCACCAAGAATGGCAAAGAACGAGTAAAAAATAGATATTAAAGAAAAGGCACACGCTTTATGTAGAGAAAAAGATATATAACATGAAGTAAAAATCTACAGGATTGGAAACTGTCTCTCAGTGGGAGAGGTACTGGGTCAAAAATACATAGAAAGTACAAAGTTGCATACTTGACTAGATGTAAACTTGAGCTGATACAGTTATGTTTGTGGAAAAGTACAGTGTTAGACTCAGGCAGTTACTAAGTCATAAGTGTATCAAGTAGGGGAACCTGCAAAACCCTCAGTATTAACCGTAGGGTGTTGCAACATTTCCTATTTTTTTTTGTTTGCAAGTGTTTTCTAGACCTAGATCACTGAACATATATGTTATATATATATACAGTATATATATATGTATACATATATGTTTTTATAGATAAATTGCTTCAGTTGTTCCTGAGAGAAATTGCAGGTGTAACTGCAGTTATTACACATAATACAAATTGTAGTTCAGAAATAAAAACAGTAAGCAGTGTCTAGTATGAGTATCCCAGCAAGCAAGACTTCACCTGCCCTGATAGCTATACCAAGGGCACAAAATGGACCACCTATGCAAGGCCCTTGAGAAATTGTTAATTTGTAAATGGTTGACCCCTCACCTACTGAGCAGTACTACCAACTTTCACCGATTTGTTTGCAACGCTGTTGGTAAGATAATACACACTGAAATATGACCCATTTACTACTGTGTATCAACAATGACCTTGTGTCTTGAAATGAAGTTAGCCTCATGGAATGTTAATGCGTTCACAGTTTTCATCTGCAGTTTTATATTTTTGGCCCCCGTCTTTGGTTACCTTGGCGATCGCTACAACAGGAAGATCATCATGATTGGTGGGCTGAGTGTGTGGCTCGTGACTACCCTGGGAAGCTCTTTTGTCTCCGAGACGGTAAAAATAAGTGTTGCAAGTTCAACATTTGTAACACTTCACGCACAGTGCACTTGGCAAACGTGTCAAACTACAGCTTGGTGTGAGTTCACATCATGAGATCTTGCTTCTCACGAAGATCCCCATTATCGTTCAAAACAAGTTTTCATTCATTTCAACATTTTCTTTAGATATCAGCTAGAACATTTCATCAGTCTTTCCACATACTGAGTCTCTTCCAGAAAGCGATGGTTTCAAATGTGATGTGCTATGTGCAGATAAGGTCCTGTCTAGACAGCCCCGTAACCTCCCTGTTCTCCGCAGCACTTCTGGGTGCTGGTGCTCTTGAGAGCGCTGGTTGGGACAGGAGAGGCCAGCTATTCCACCATCGCTCCCACCATCATAGGTGATCTCTTCTCTGGACCCACGAGAACGGTCATGATCTCTGCCTTCTACATCTTCATCCCCGTTGGGAGGTCAGTCCGTGATAAAGGAAACCCAGGAAGCGGGTGGATGGTGGAAGTGTATTGTCTCCCCAATCGCTGATCGACGCATATTGGCTGTGAAGCATTACAGTTACAGTTGCAGGCGCCTCATAATTGTAAATGGCTGCTACTGCATTGGCAGTCCCTGTTAGAGGCAAGAATAGAGGAAGTTAGGGTTAAATGGGGGGAAATAGCTTACACAATCCATTCCCTTGTTGCAAACCTCTCAGCATTAATGGCACTTGAGGAATCTTCTTGGTAATTGTCAATATCCAAAGTATACAAAGCATGTTTGTAAATGCTACAGCTTCACGGGTTGTGTTGCACACCCATTTTTTGTGTGTGTATCGGCGGTTAAACATTGTGTCAATGCAGGCAATGCCAACACTGATTGTGCTTGATTAATACGATAACAGAAAGAGGTTTCTCTTTATTTGCTTTCAGTGGTCTCGGATACATAGTGGGGTCGTCAGTTGCCAGTGCCACTGGAGACTGGCGTTGGGCCCTCAGGGTAAGCAATTTGTTGTGTTTTAATGTATAGTTTGTCGGTAAAGCCAAGTGCTTACGCTTTGGTATCCCTGCCTTAAAAAAAACCTGTTTATTTTTTAAATCGTCAGTGCTGCATAAAAGTGGCGACACAGAGTTGTACCCACCGCTGCCGATGATATTCCGTGTGCTGTTCTGGTTCCAGATCAACCCCGTCCTGGGTGTGGTGGGCCTGCTCCTGCTGATCTTCCTGTGCCCCAACCCCCCCAGAGGAGCCTCGGAGACCCAGGGAGAGGGCATCGTAGCGCACAGCTCCTACTGGGAGGACGTCATCTATCTACTCAAGAAGTACAAACACGTTTCTGAACTATAGAATCACCTGGAGGATTTGAATAAAAAAAGTTGATATGACCTTCTGTAACAAATCTTTCGCTATACTCAGCCGTCTGTTATTGGTACACATTATCCTCCAGCTTGACAAGTTACGACTGGTTGTTTTGCCCATGTAATCAAGTTTCTGTTTTTGTGGCCAGGACTTCGGTTTAGTTCGTTTAGTATGTGAATGGCTTGCAGTTTTTGCTCAGTGGTGCTATAAAAAGATAGAGGGTTGAGAAATCGAAACGGTATCCTCAGCTGATTTTTAGGGACTAAAACACTTTCACAACACAGCTTAAGTCTGACATCGTTGTTCCGCGGATCCCCTCCGTGTGTCTGTCCCTGCAGTAAGAGCTTTGTGCTGTCCTCCATGGGCGTGACGGCCATGGCGTTCCTCACGGGGGCCCTGGCCTTCTGGACGCCCACCTTCCTGACAAGAGCCCAGGTGATCCAGGGGATCAAGCCCGCGTGCACCACGGAGCCCTGCGACACCTCCGACAGGTTGACCTTTGACCAGAAGCCATCCGGTTTTTGGACACACTTCTTTGCCTGACCTCCGGTACCTGGCAGTTTGAGTGGTGTAACCAATGGCTTATGTGTCCCGTTCCAGCTATATCTTCGGGGCTCTGACGGTGGTGACCGGGATCCTGGGCGTGTCCCTGGGGACCATTCTGTCCCGGAAGCTGAGGGACAGGATCCCCAACGCCGACCCGCTCATCTGCGCCATGGGCATGCTGGGCTCGGCCCCGTGCCTCTTCATCGCCATCATGCTCGCGTCAAGAAGCATCCCCGCCACCTATGTAAGCCTGGAACCTCTCCAAGGTCTCAAACCAGTAACATTTGACCACCCAGCCCGCATTTCCCGACAGTCTTATTTAGTGAACACAAGCTGTTCAAAGTAAATATTATGTGTTACTTAAATATATGTTATGACTGATTTGGTGTTGTAGGTGTTCGTCGGCCTTGGGGAAATTCTACTCTCCCTGAACTGGCCCATTCTAGCTGACATACTGCTAGTAAGTCTCATTTGGTTCTTCTCATTCTTCAAACCTGTGACACTGGTATTGGGACGCACACCTTTTTTTTATAAACACTGTGTTTGCTGTAAAATGTCAAGGTCACTAAGTGTCCCTTGTCTTTTCTCAGTATGTTGTCGTACCAACCAGGAGAGCCACAGCAGAAGCCCTCCAGATTATGGTCATTCATCTCCTGGGTGATGCGGGAAGCCCTTACTTGATAGGATTGGTGGGCAAGCTATCTCAATGTTGTGTTCGCTCAGTTGTTGTTTTTCCGTGAATTTGCAGTAGATCTGTCTTGTTGCCAGGAAAGGTAAAAAAAAAAAAAAGGTACCAACATGCTGTCACTGAGTTATGTGGTCACCAAACGTAACCACCAGATCTTTCTCCACGCAACTGTAGATTTCTGATGCCCTGAGCACATACAACCCAGATTCTCAAGTTTGGAGTTTCCAAAGTCTGGAGTACAGTTTCCTGCTGTGCCCCTTTGTGGGGGTCCTGGGTGGTCTCTTCTTTCTGCTGACTGCGTTGTACATCACCCAAGACAGGAAGGCAGCCCAGCTACTGGCTGAAGGTAACTTCAAAAACACCACTAGCTAACAATGTACTGTGTATAGCTAAAGAGACATTTTAAGCCGGAGAGCTTCTACTGAGATATCTCTCTGTAAGTTACTTGTGTCCAAGGGACTCTGTTAGTGTGACTGTGAGTAAAAGAATGCTTGAGAGACAGAGACAAAGAGAGAGAGAGAGAGAGAGAGAGAGAGAGAGAGAGAGAGAGAGAGAGAGAGAGAGAGAGAGAGAGAGAGAGAGAGAGAGAGAGAGAGAGAGAGAGAGAGAGAGAGAGACTGATTGGTAGATTCCACTTAAACAGCATTTCCTGTCAGCTGAGATGATGGCCTGTGTGTGCTCCTGTGAGAGAGGGAGAGAGCCTCCTGAGCATGTTTTTGCTCCGGTGCCAGACGGAGTCATGCAGAGGTGTCCACACCGTGACGCCTCCTTTACAATGGCCCTCTTTGTATCCCCCGTCTCTTAAGCTAATGCACAACACACTTCTCACCGGACAGTGGCCTCTACTCCTCACACTGGGCAGAGGGGTCAGCAGGTTCCCTGTGTTAGCCATGAGCCAATAACGTGCTACTTATATTGTTAGAAAGGAGAGAGAGAGAGAGAGAGAGAGAGAGAGAGAGAGAGAGAGAGAGAGAGAGAGAGAGAGAGAGAGAGAGAGAGAGAGAGAGAGAGAGAGAGAGAGAGAGAGAGAGAGAGAGAGAGAGAGAGAGAGAGAGAGAGAGAGGGGTTCCACTCAAACAACATTTCCTATCAGCTGAGATGGCCAGCCCAGCTGGTCATCCTCCACAGAGAGAGCCAGTGTCTGTCTGTTGCCGCGGCGAGGCCCCATGGCCGCGGAAGTCCATCAGAGGAGGCACAGTGTGAGCCGGCCCCTTCTGTGACTTGCAGCTGCGAGGAGGTCGCCTTTTGTAACCCCAGCCTCAGATCCGCTCTGTGATCCTGATCCACCTTCTCATCTGTTTGACTGCGTTCTGTGGAATGTCGCGGCCGCGTTTACACCCAGACAAGCTCTACATTGTAGATCAGCGTCTAGGTCCTCCCACTTCGTTTGCTGAATGTTTAAAATGTGTGTCTATGTGTGTGTGTGTGTGTGTGTGTGTGTGTGTGTGTGTGTGTGTGTGTGTGTGTGTGTGTGTTTCAGGAGTGCCTCCCCCACAGCTGGTTCCTGTATCTGAGATCGTCGGTGGGAAGCTGGGAGAGGTGGATCCCAGTGTTTGCTGAAAACCCTTTCCAGCTAGCAGCAGCTGGCTCCTTTAAATGAGGACAAGAGGTAGCTTGGGGATGCGCCACATGCACCTGAGCTAGTAAAGATGGTCGAATCCCCACTGCCTATCTCCTGCATAATGTTGTTTTTCTGAATGCTCACCATGCGTATTGCACAAATGTTGTTTGCGTGACTGTGTTGTAGGAATGCTTGAATATTTTTAATAGATGTTTTTATGGAAATAAATCGCAACGAGACAATGATTTTGTTACCCTGTCGTTGGGACTCGTTGAGAAGTGTGACGCACCGTCGCTCCACCAGAGGCTGCTCTCCCACCGTGAGTGAGCGCAGGGCTGAGCAGAGATTCAGGCCTCGGCCGCTGCCTGCAGTGGCGTTCTGAATGAACGGGACCGAGTGGGAACTAGATGTGATTGGGGAAACCCAGTTTTCTGCTCTTAAGGATGTGCAATGTATCTGAGCCAAAGGCAACAGTGTGGGTCCGCTGTCTCAACACGTGCCTTCCATGTGTCTCCTTAATGAGCTGCTAATGTTTCCCTGTGTCCTGGGCTGCACCATTAACAGGCCATGTGCCCTGTATGACCAGACTAATGGGCATACCTGATAGCTGTAGTAATTACAGGTCTATTCATTTGGGATAGGCAACTCAGCGAAACGAAAACAAGGAGCAGTCAAATGGTATGAATAGATACAAGATGTAATGGCAGGTTAGCTTAAGCCTTTTACAGGTTAGTTAAGGTTTTCAGACAAAGGTAAGGTCAAGGTTAGGAATAAGATTTGTGAAATTCATGAAAACCTTTTAAAAAATCACCTGCACAGGGATCCAAACCCGCAACCATGCAATCCTTAATTCATCAAGTGGTACTGTGAACGAACAAACCAACATGCACAACTTGTAAAACAGTGACATCTATTTAAATCAATAACTTGTTATATTGTGTGTTGGTGTCGCGGAGTAAGAGGTAAAGGTGTTGGCGTAGTAATCTAATGATTTTCACCTTGTGATACTGTGTACATTTCGCCCTGTACCAATTTTTCATACTATGGGCAACGGATCCCATGAGACCAAGATGGGCAACTGGGTCAACCCATTCCACACTGAAGCCATGTTCTTGAATGATATGATAGGTTAGATGTAGAACTAGACTGTTATAATACAACACTTTCGGTAAGAATGTCCACCTCAAGGACATTTTCAACCACTGCTACCAACAATGTTAAAGAATTCAAGGTTGAGATTTTCCCCCCTGGAAAAGCAGTCTGCACATATATGTAAAGTTGTATGCATAACTCATCAGTGTGGTCAGTCAAGTATGCTCCTATAGGTTCGAGTATATTTCTAAAATAGCTTTTGTTGACAGTACCTGGAGGCTGTAAACTCGACTAAACGTGCAAAAGTCCCTGACCTCCGCCAAGTTCAGGCAACCTGAGCGTGGATCTCCGGCATTCCTCACCTGAGGCCTGTCGGCCGTTCTCACAGACCGAAGCCCAATCAGAATCCCTCCGGCTCTGTTCACACACACACTGAAGTGACAGCCGCCTGTCAATCACGGGGCAGACGCACCCAGGCAGCTGCGTTCCGGGGGGGGCTCACGGCCCACGGGCCAATCCTGGGCCCCGATATCGGCATGTGGTCACATGTCCCTGTCATGCAGAGACGGGGTCGAGCTGACTGATCCCAGAGCCGGGTCAAACGGCAATGGTCCTTTCCCGGCTCCACCGCAAGGCCAGAACAGTCGTCAAACGCGTGGCCTTTTGGTCGTACGTGCCGGCATTTCCTGTTTCAGAGTTTAAGTCTGATTGGAGCGTGATAGAGCGATGTCGATGGCTTTTATGACGGGAGACAGGAAATGTTTTCCGGCAGAGAAACGCGGCCTCTCTTTCACTCCGTAGTTCTTCCCCGGGTTGGAATTGTCAAGTGTGTTTAACTGGGCTGGTTAGAGGGAAGGGTGAAGGTTGAGGATGCAAAGCCATTGTGAAGAGTTTATTTGCCTTTCGCTGGAATTTGCAGGTCCTCCCCTGTTTTTTGTTTTCTACCCCTCTGTTTTGTTGACCTTGAGCTTGTAAGTTTCCAGACGCCGCGCCATAACTCTGTGTTCCACGGTCGTGAGGGGCGTGAGGGTACGTTGGTGCGATAGCAGGCACACACACACACACGCGCGCACACAAACACAGGCAAGTGGAAAGTTTGTGAAAAACATTCCAGGAGAAACAGTTCGAGCCGCAATTAAAATACAATAGGTATTGTGGGCCTGGCGGCTGAAGACTTTATCTGCAGACTTCTTCGTTTCCCCCCTGTTTGCCCAACTGGTTCAGGAAACCCTCACAATGGTTAATACATTTACCGGGTCAATCAATAAAAGGGGGTCGGGCGGGGGGGGGGGGGGGGGGGGGGGGGAACGGATATGGTCAGTGTTTGTTCAAGAGAAGGGCACATTCCAGAAGAGTACCGGGACACAGTCAAAGGAAACAACAACAGCCAGAGCAAAGGACTCCCAAAGAACTCGAGGATTGTGTACAGGTCACTATGGAACTGGCAGATCCCACATGCACTGCCTCACCTTGTTATTGTCATTCATGTAAGATAAATAATCTGACGTTTTCTCCCCCTAGTCTCATGCCTCTGTGCCATGTTTGGCTGTCCAGGAGCCATTGTAGGCTTCTACTTATTTGCACCCACTCTTACCCATCCTGCCCTCAACAAAAATGGCCGTCCTTGATAAGGCATATTGAGCCATGCAGAAGAATGTGAAGTTGCCATCCCCTCCTTATCTCCCACCAGCTGGTGCAGCGAGGGGGACGTGACATCACAGCCCCCCGCCGCCCACATGGCCAGTTACATCACACAGCCTCTTTCCTAGAATTCTGCCAGCTTCGGCCTATGTGTGCTCGTCTGTCTTCTGTATCTACACAGTTTGTATGTACTGTAGCAGAGTGTTAGAATGATGTGTTATGGGGAGGCCACATTGGTGAACTCAAAACACATGGGGCTGGCCGATATTTACGTATTTCTCTGTGGTTTTGGTTTTGATACAATCATCAAATCCAAGAGCTGTTTTGAATTCATAAAGTTGTGATGTTATTTCTCTGCATCAATGGAGGCCGGGAATTCTTTCTCAGCGATTTCGTTTTAGTTTTTTTATTGTCAATGATTCCACTAACTTGTATGGGCTTCTGTTTTCCTTGAAAACGGGAGCATGTGATAGCGTGTGCACGTGTTGATTAGAGGGCTGCAAGATGGGTGTCGAGAAACTCTGGGCTGGTGTGACAGGAAAATGCAAATGAGCACTCGTAGTTTTGTCACTGTGACGATACACGGCAACAATACAGGCAGGAAACCATCCGTTTGACTGGGTCCTTTATACATGCCCTCACATTGCTGCTGGTTCCACAGCAAATATCAAACCACATCAAATTCAGTCGTACAGCACATTTCATACACGTTGGCAATTCAATGTGCTTTACACAAGGCAAGCAGAAAACAAAAAAGGAAAAAGACCGTGAAAATAAATGTAATTTTTTTTTTCAGAGAAATAAAATGACTAAGAAAGAATAATTTCTTGGTAAATCCAGAGACAATAGAGAACGTGTACGTTTCCAATCTGGATTTCAGACCTGTTTAACCGGTATACTTATGCTCAGACACATTCCTGAAATATAACATTTGTTGTCTACTGCTGATCTTGAAAAAGGCACCCATGCTTTTATGTCCCCCAGATTAGACCATCGAACGGCACTTTCTTTGGAGCTCAATGAAAACACCCGGTTACCGTTTGCAGCTTGTGTGAGAGGATGCAGCAAGGATCTTAATGAGAACGAAAAAAACGAGAAAACATCACACCAAGACAGCTAGCTTTACGCCAGCTTCCTGCAAATTGTACCTTGGATTTTAAGATGTTGTTGTTAACCTTTAAAGCCGACATGGTTTTGCCCATAGTCATATCATGGAACTTATCAACTTATTTAAAAAAAATGTATACTGTATTGCTATGTGTTGTATAGCAATGCTAGTATTATAAATACAATATTATTATTGTCTGTCTGGTGTGACACAAAAAAATGCCGTGTGTGGTTATTGCAGAGCCCAAGTCGTGAGTAATAAGCACTTCGCAACAAACACCTCGGACTCTATGAGCTATAGGTGTACATAGGGGCCTAAGCTGAAGCTTAAATGGAGTGTCATCTGTGAAAGTGGGCTACGTGGTCGCAGAGCGTGGCTCCAGGCCGATCCGAATGTAAGCGGCAGCAGTTCTTCTGCTAAGGCTGCGGCTTGTGTTATAATGACATGTGTACTCTGTGCTTGCATGTATTTAGCATTCTTGTTCTGGAGAAAAGCAAGCCACGGTCTCGCTTTCACTCACATACAGGCACACACACACACACACACACACACACACACACACACACACACACACACACACACACACACACGCAGCCATAAACAGCGGGGGTAATTACAAAGCCTCAGGGTCTATAAATACAGCCAAGCCACTGGATGGAACCCTGATCTACGTTTCAATCTGTCCTCTACCAACTCACAGTGCTGGAAAACCCACACAGTCAGTGGGATGCTGCTGGACCAGCGTTATCTAGCAGTGTGCTGTGTGTGTGTGTGTGTGTGTGTGTGTGTGTGTGTGTGTGTGTGTGCTCCCAGCAGCAGTCCATTCCCAGCTTAGTGGAACTGTGAGGAGATTAAACCCTACTGGTCGGCTAGCAGACGCCCAAATCCGACGGAGCTGTCAAATAAATAATGAAATAGGAAGATAAAATGGTCTCTCTCTCTCGATCTCTCTCTCTCTCTCTCTCTCTCTCTCTCTCCCTCTGTATCTCTGTGTCTCGCTCCCCGATCACTACATTTTCCCGCTGTCTCTCTGGCTCCTCCGGCTGTACCACTGAGGCCCCGGGTTGGACTCCCTGGGAGGGG
This sequence comes from Galaxias olidus, assembly GCA_026901105.3. NCBI lineage: Eukaryota > Metazoa > Chordata > Actinopteri > Galaxiiformes > Galaxiidae > Galaxias > Galaxias olidus. The sequence goes on from JAPMUY010010669.1 coordinate 120,684, forward strand.
AGATGTCAGGCCAGATCCCTAAGACCCTCGGCTGTTTCCCGTGCAGCTCGCCGACGCGCGCAGCTTTCTGGAGCGTAGTCGTCGGAGCATCAGAGGCAGAGCTGATTCTCGATGCTGCAGTCGGTGGCACACTTTAAACATGACTCGTTCAAACCCGCAGTTAGAAAGTAGCCAGTTGGTTAACGTTGAAGGGGGCCGGATTCCTGCTCGCTGTGTGTTGAACTGCTGGCGGTCACATTTGGAAAATATGGATTGGACATTCCCTTGCTGGAAGGAAGAGGGCACGACCCCAGTCTAACAGTCAGTCTTCAGTCTACACAGACATGCAGCAGGGGGACACAGGTCAGGGGCCATGGGGGGGGGGGGGGGGTTACACCTCCAGCTTGAATGCGGCCCAGACAGCTCCGGCTCCAACACACACACATGTCTGGGAGGAGGACACAGGGTCCAGGGTGGTCCATCATCATGTAACACATGGGTGGGGGCGCTGCGTCCTCAAGGCCGGGAGACACACACCGACATGTGCCGCTGACGATAACAGCATGCGCAGATAAACACACACATCCCCTAGCCAAGTTGGCCAGCTCACAGGGGAAATGTTTCCGTCTTTTTAACAAGACCCATCCTGCTCCTCTGATTGTCCTGAGCAGACACTGGGACTCTCTAAAGTGGTCTGGGTATCAGCTGACGCCACCCTTTGCACAGCGTCCTTAAGCCACTAGAAAGGCGCTTATAGATCCCATGTGCTGTTATTATTATGAAGAGCCGGGCCTCATGCTGGGCCTATACCACGGCCCAGGTCAGTCTGCCCACTGGCCTGTGTGGAATGAGCCCGCTCTGCCCTCCTCACTGGGTGTCAGCTGAACGAGCCGGCCGTTCCGTGGATGGGAATATGAGGGACGGGGACCAGGGTAGAAGTGGGACGGGTGCATTCATCCTCTGAGCTGCTAAAAAACAGAGCCGACGGGGAAGGAATGGGAACGGTTCCATCGGTGGAGGTCGGATGAGGAGCTGAGGTCGGGGCGTGGGAAGCAACGGCCGGCGCACCGTTGCTTTGGGAAGGGTATACCCGTATACGGTCACTTCCGCCATGGGACTTCCAACTGTGGCGTTTCAAAGCCGGCACATTTTGGAGGAGCCACAGTCCCACGGGGGTGACGTCCGCTGAGGAGACTGGGCGTTTCTCCTCTCGGTCAGAGGAGGTCCCCTTGGTAGAGAAAAGGCCGACTCTCCCCTCGCACGATTTTATCTATTATCTTTCGAAACAGCATGTTGACACCAGGATAGAGATTGACTGCAGGGGCCCCTGAGTCGGGGCTTCTCCCCCAGCCAGAGCCTGTCTCACTGAGTCCTCAGAGCAGAGAGGTTTGACCTGTGGCTGGGATGTCGTGTCCAGTCAAACCAGCCTGTGCTCTGGGTCTGTCTGGTCCTCTGAGCGCCACAGAGAACAATAGCCCATCCAAACGCACAACTGTCTTTTTCTCTCTCTCTCTCTCTCTCTTGCCCTATAGCTCGGCCATACAGGAAGTGTGAGTCAACCGTCCCGTTGTGTCTTACCAGATCCGGTACGGTACAGGGTGAGCTCATGCCTCCTGGAACAAGGGGAGAGCTTGGAGGGCCTTTCCCCTGAAAGGACACGGCGTCCCACAGCTCTGTGGACCGTGTGTTTGTTTGGCCAGAGGTACGACAACAATGAAAGAACGCGTGGACGCGCAAGCAGCGGCCTTCCTTCGACTGTCAGTGCGCCGCAGGAAGCCATGTGGGGGGTTCCAGTGGACGTCATGCAGCCTTCCTCCACTCTCAACACGGAGCGCCTCGCCGTGCCGGGTCCCCATCGGGAGGAAACGCCAACCAGCCCGCCTCGCGACACGACGCCAGCGCGGCGTCCCGAGACGTAATCTACTTCAACAGCTGCTCCTACGGTCCCAGTCACCAAGACAAGAGGGGGGGGGGGGGGATCCGGGCCCACTGTCCACCACAACCCCAGCTGACACAGCGGAGCTGCACGTGTCGATAGGGCCTTTAAACTTTGCTGGCAGGGCCCTCCGTCACTGTTCAAAGGGAGTTGCTGTTATTGGGGCCCTGTGTTCGCTGGGCCCCGCCGATTAGGGGCTTATCTCCCATCCTGCACTGGGGGCCCCGAGGCCTGGCCCTGGGGCAGAGACAGGAAGGAAGGCTGTGGCTTACGGCTCCGCGGCGGCTCCTCAGCTCTCACGCCATGGCCACGGTGGGAGGAAAAAGAGAGAGAGAGACGAAGGATCGGCACCGACCCGCTGTGGGAAACATGACCGGCATAGCAAACCTCCAAGAGAAGAGGAGAACGAGCGAGCAGGAGAGAGAGAGAAGAGAGAGAGAGAGAGAGAGAGAGAGAGAGAGAGAGAGAGAGAGAGAGAGAGAGAGAGAGATGGGGACAGAGATGGGGGAGACACCCCCTAAGCCTCCGTAATGAGGTTGCTGGTTCCTTGCCCCGCCCCCTCTGTCCCCCTATAGAGTCACAGTCCATTCAGACCTGACAGCCCCACACAGCACAGGGACACGCTGAGACGCGCCAGGGAACGCTCTCCGCTCTGCCTCCAGTGTGCCCAGCCTGAACTCCCTCTTTCTCTCTTTCACGTCCTCCTCCCTCCCTTCGTTCTTTCTTCATCTCTTAATTGGTTGACGGGTTGAGAGGAGAACGGTTTTTGGGAGGACTTTTCAGCTGAAAACACAACTCTTTCTTTAACACAGTGCTACAGGGTAAAGGAACCGGTCGGCTCTTTTCGGTCTTTGACCCCTTTGAAATCTAGCTCCACTCGTAGAGTGCTTGTCAGGAACTCCCCTTCTGGACGCCCACCCAACCCTCATGTGTTGAGAACTGGGCACTTAGATGAACACCCCC
>JAPMUY010010670.1:5000-17500 GCA_026901105.3 Galaxias olidus
CACTGAACACGCTAACAGACCTGCTACACTAAACACTAACAGACCTGCGGCACTGAACACGTTTCTAACCCTATCCCAGGGAGGGAAGGGGGCTGCTCGTGCCCAGCTCCTCAAGATCACGGAGCCCAAATGCTGTGTGCTGCTCTCTGCATGGGGTGTTAACCTGTAATCTCTTAGATGGCAGTGTTGATGGGGTGTTGACCTGTAATCTCTTAGGTGGCAGTGATAATGGGGTGTTAACCTGTAATCTCTTAGATGGCAGTGTTGATGGGGTGTTCAAGATTACATTTAGAGATGCACCGATACTACTTGGTGGTATCGGTATTGGGCCGAAACTGAGCTCCAGTACTCGGATCGGGTATCGGAAAGTATTATCATATCGATGTCCAATACTTATGCTAAATTATAGATTTGATTCTCAACAGGAAAGTCAATTGTTAAATTAACGTTCTAATAAAAAATGGTGATTACATGAAAGCAGCGCTTCAGTCACAGCCATGTTCCAACTAAAAACCGATCTTGGAGAAAGACAACACACTCTGGTACAGAGCAGACAAAATCCGTCTCCCCGCCTTGGCAAATATAGCTAGCGTTCCTATCATCTGCACCGTGCAGCAGGCCTACGGAAAGCGAACGGCTTGTCAACTGAGCACAGCCTCTCGTTGGCGACAAGAGAAACAGACTGTGTATGTAGCCTAGTGAAAACGCAGCTGCTGCTTTTTGTAAAATAAATAAATAAATTAAAGCTTCATTGACATGATTGACGGAGCATATTTGCTCTTTCTTTCTCATGTTTCAAGCCAACACCATAGAACCTTGTCTTGGTGGTTTAAAAACTACAATTTCGATTTGTAAAAATGCTTCTGAATTGCGTTTCTCTAAATATATTATTTTGTTCGCTTAAGGTAGTCTTAAGAAAATCCAAGATGTTAATTATATAATGTAGCAGACGTTATGAAATCAGAAAAAACGTTATGTTACGGCCGTGTTGTGCGCTGTCCTGTTAGTGCTAAACCGTTGTTGTTCACCTTAGCCTACTACGATTGCTGAATTAGAAAGTAGTTTTAATCAGGCTGCATGTGATTTGGCAATATCATTTGGCAAAGTACTCGGATCGGCGAGTGCTCAAGTTTAAGTATCGGCACTGGTATCGGTCATCCTAAAATGGTATGGGCGCGTCTCTAATTACTTTATTTGTCCCAAGGGAATTTTGTGTTGGACATGAAGGCTGCCGCATAGAAAAATACAATAGTGAAATAGCAGACATACAGTGCATAGTATGACTAGGGATGTTCCTAGCGACTAATTTCCCTGACGTTTACACGGAAGTTTAAATTTAGACTAGTCGACTAGCCAAAAATAAGGAAAACAGTCAGAAAAGTCCCCAAAATTCTTTGGGATATTCACCAAAATACGCTAAACCATGAAGAACAAACATTTAATAAAATATATAAAATCTCTTTAATGTATAATGCCAATGACCTGCAATACATAAACAAACAAAAATATATCTTATTTAAAATTTTCGCCACCGTTAACCCTCCATGATTCTTCAATTTACGCTCCCATCAGTAGCCTATTTTGAACGCTCAATCTAACCTATCTCGAGGGAGTGGACGAAAAGATAATGTGACAAGCTGAAAGACAGCGCTACGTTCTTTTGACACTGTGTCAAACAACCCTACACTGAAGACATTACTTAGGTGGAAAATAATATCTGACGCTTGAAATGTGAATACATTTTTATATCGATCAGCAGCATATTCCAATCCGTGGCTGTCAACATTGAATGAGTAGAGTCAGGCTAGCGTAATCATAGCGTCTGTGGATTGGGGCGGTAAACGATGTTATGATGTGTGTGCAGAGTTTGGCGAGAACTAGCAGCCTTCTCTATTTGCAGGTTAACGTCCACATGCTGAATGTGGTTTCGCATTGCTCCGGTCTAGTGACTATACATGCCAGTTAATTCTAACACATCCCACAATACAACCTTATTCCCTCATTCCAATTAAATTCTAGATGATCAGAGCACTGCCAAACTACGCTGGTTTTACTTGCGGGCCGTACAGTTCAATGTGTTTAGTTTTGTCCTTTATTTTTTTTGTCCAGCACTGTTAACGTTAGAAACTGATGTTCGTTTTTGAAATAGCAACATTTGACTAGGAAGACACACGTTTCAGTGCAAGTGATTTCAATACGTAATTTAAATGAGCACATAAATATAATAATACGTTTAACCGACTAGTATTTCTGGTGCCGACTAGCAATGGTAGCAACGTTTAACCGACTAGTCGCGCACATCCCCAAATATGACAGTGCAGACACAAACGCATTGTTAACCTGTTATCTCTCTCTCAATTGGGTGTTGACCTGTAATCTCTTAGATGGCAGTGTTGGTGGGGTGTTGACCTGTAATCTCTTAGATGGCAGTGTTGATGGGGTGTTAACCTGTAATCTCTTAGATGGCAGTGTTGATGGGCTGTTGACCTGTAATCTCTTAGATGGCAGTGTTGATGGGCTGTTGACCTGTAATCTCTTAGATGGCAGTGTTGATGGGCTGTTGACCTGTAGTCTCTTAGATGGCAGTGTTGATGGGGTGTTGACCTGTAATCTCTTAGATGGCAGTGTTGATGGGCTGTTGACCTGTAATCTCTTAGATGGCAGTGTTGATGGGCTGTTAACCTGTAATCTCTTAGATGGCAGTGTTGATGGGCTGTTGACCTGTAATCTCTTAGATGGCAGTGTTGATGGGCTGTTGACCTGTAATCTCTTAGATGGCAGTGTTGATGGGCTGTTAACCTGTAATCTCTTAGATGGCAGTGTTGATGGGCTGTTGACCTGTAATCTCTTAGATGGCAGTGTTGATGGGCTGTTGACCTGTAATCTCTTAGATGGCAGTGTTGATGGGGTGTTGACCTGTAATCTCTTAGATGGCAGTGTTGATGGGGTGTTGACCTGTAATCTCTTAGATGGCAGTGTTGATGGGCTGTTAACCTGTAATCTCTTAGATGGCAGTGTTGATGGGGTGTTGACCTGTAATCTCTTAGATGGCAGTGTTGATGGGGTGTTGACCTGTAATCTCTTAGATGGCAGTGTTGATGGGCTGTTAACCTGTAATCTCTTAGATGGCAGTGTTGATGGGCTGTTGACCTGTAATCTCTTAGATGGCAGTGTTGATGGGCTGTTGACCTGTAATCTCTTAGATGGCAGTGTTGATGGGTTGTTGACCTGTAATCTCTTAGATGGCAGTGTTGATGGGGTGTTGACCTGTAATCTCTTAGATGGCAGTGTTGATGGGCTGTTGACTTGTAATCTCTTAGATGGCAGTGTTGATGGGGTGTTGACCTGTAATCTCTTAGATGGCAGTGTTGATGGGGTGTTGACCTGTAATCTCTTAGATGGCAGTGTTGATGGGCTGTTGACCTGTAATCTCTTAGATGGCAGTGTTGATGGGCTGTTGACCTCTAACCTCTGACCCTGTTTCTCACAGATGGCAGTGAAGATGGGAGGTGAAGCCATGACCCACCTAAACAGCTCGCCCCCCGGTGCTGACCCCTCACCTTACCCCAACTACAAGAGGCCTGGAGAAGACGGAGGTATTACCCCATGTCTGTCTGTCTGTAACTTTACACACACCCATTATGTCTGTCTGTAACTTTACACACACCCATTATGTCTGTCTGTAACTTTACACACACCCATTATGTCTGTCTGCAACTTTACACACACTGTTATGTCTGTCTGCAACTTTACACACACCCATTATGTCTGTCTGTAACTTTACACACACCCATTATGTCTGTCTGCAACTTTACACACACTGTTATGTCTGTCTGCAACTTTACACACACCCATTATGTCTGTCTGTAACTTTACACACACCCATTATGTCTGTCTGCAACTTTACACACACACCCATTATGTCTGTCTGTAACTTTACACACACCCATTATGTCTGTCTGCAACTTTACACACACCCATTATGTCTGTCTGTAACTTTACACACACCCATTATGTCTGTCTGTAACTTTACACACACCCATTATGTCTGTCTGCAACTTTACACACTCCCATTATGTCTGTCTGTAACTTTACACACACACCCATTATGTCTGTCTGTAACTTTACACACACACCCATTATGTCTGTCTGTAACTTTACACACACCCATTATGTCTGTCTGTAACTTTACACACACCCGTTATGTCTGTAACTTTACACACACCCATTATGTCTGTCTGTAACTTTACACACACCCATTATGTCTGTCTGTAACTTTACACACACCCATTATGTCTGTCTGTAACTTTACACACACCCATTATGTCTGTCTGTAACTTTACACACACCGTTATGTCTGTAACTTTACACACACCCATTATGTCTGTCTGTAACTTTACACACACCGTTATGTCTGTAACTTTACACACACCCATTATGTCTGTAACTTTACACACACCATTATGTCTGTAACTTTACACACACCATTATGTCTGTAACTTTACACACACCGTTATGTCTGTAACTTTATACACACCGTTATGTCTGTAACTTTACACACACCCATTATGTCTGTCTGTAACTTTACACACACCCATTATGTCTGTCTGTAACTTTACACACACCATTATGTCTGTAACTTTACACACACCATTATGTCTGTCTGTAACTTTACACACACCGTTATGTCTGTAACTTTACACACACCGTTATGTCTGTAACTTTACACACACCCATTATGTCTGTAACTTTACACTCCCGTTATGTCTGTAACTTTACACACACCGTTATGTCTGTAACTTTACACACACCCATTATGTCTGTAACTTTACACTCCCGTTATGTCTGTAACTTTACACACACCGTTATGTCTGTAACTTTACAGACACGTTTCTCTACCTCAGCTCGTCCTTTGCCTCTTTCTCTGTCTCCCTCTCTGTCAGTAGGTACCCAGCTAGTCATCCTGTAACTCTAACCATGTCTCCCTCTCTGTCAGTAGGTACCCAGCTAGTCATCCTGTAACTCTAACCATGTCTCCCTCTCTGTCAGTAGGTACCCAGCTAGGCATGGGACACCAGAGGTAAGATCCCTCTAATGCCTTCATACAGCAGTGTGTGTCTGTGAGAGAGAGGTAAGCGTGCAGTGTGTGTGAGAGAGTTAAACACAGCTGTGTGAGAGAGAGAGAGAGAGAGAGAGAGAGAGAGAGAGAGAGAGAGAGAGAGAGAGAGAGAGAGAGAGAGAGAGAGAGAGAGAGAGAGAGAGAGAGAGAGAGAGAGAGAGAGAGAGAGAGAGAGAGAGAGAGATGAAACACAGCAGTGTGTGTGAGAGAGAGAGTGTTAAACACAGCAGTGTGTGTGTGTGTGTGTGTGTGTGAGAGAGAGAGATTGTTAAACACAGCAGTGTGTGTGAGAGAGAGTGTTAAACACAGGTGTGTGTGTGTGTGTGAGAGAGAGAGAGAGAGAGAAAGAGAGCGAGCGAGCGTTAAACAGCAGTGTGTGAATGAGAGAGAGAGAGAGAGAGAGAGAGCGTTTTACAGCAGTGTGTGTGTGTGTGTGTGTGAGAGTGTGAGAGAGTTAAACAGCAGTGTGTGTGTGTGTGAGTGAGAGAGCGAGAACGCGTTATACAGCAGTGTGTGTGGTAGAGAGAGAGCGTTAAACCGCTGTGTGTGTGTGTGTGTGAGAGGGAGAGAGCGTTAAACAGCAGTGTGTGTGTGTGTGTGAGAGAGAAAGAAAGTGTGTGTGTGTGTGTGTGTGTGAGAGAGAGAGCGTTAAACAGCAGTGTGTGTGTGTGTGAGAGAGTGTGTGTGTGTGTGAGTGCGTGTGTGTGTGTGTGTGTGTGTGTGTGTGTGTGTGTGTGTGTGTGTGAGAGAGAGAGAGAGAGAACGCGTTATACAGCAGTGTGTGTGAGAGAGAGAGAGAGAGAGAGCGTTAAACAGCTGTGTGTGTGTGTGTGTGTGTGTGTGTGTGTGTGTGAGAGAGAGAGAGAGAGAGAGAGCTTTAAACAGCAGTGTGTGTATGTGAGAGAGAGCGAGAGAGAGAAAGAGCGTTAAGCAGCAGTGTGTGTGTTTTTGTGTGTGTGTGTGTGAGAGAGAGAGCGTCAAACAGTAGTGTGTGTGTGTGTGTGTGTGCGTGTGTGTGAGAGAGAGAGAGCTTTAAACAGCAGTGTGTGTGTGTGTGAGAGAGAGAGAGAGCGTTAAACAGCAGTGTGTGTGTGAGAGAGAGAGCGTCAAACAGGTGTGTGTGTGTGTGTGTGTGTGTGTGTGTGTGAGTGAGTGAGCGAGCGTTAAACAGCAGTGTGTGTTTGTGTGTGAGAGAGAGAGAGAGCGTTACACAGCTGTGTGTGTGTGTGTGTGTGTGTGTGTGTGTGTGTGTGTTTGAGAGAGAGAGAGAGAGCGTTAAACAGCAGTGTGTGTTTGAGAGAGAGAGAGAGAGAGAGAGAGAGAGAGAGAGAGAGAGAGAGAGAGAGAGAGAGAGAGAGAGAGAGCGAGCGTTAAACAGCAGTGTGTGTGTGTGTGTGTGTGTGTGTGTGTGTGTGTGTGTGTGTGTGTGTGTGAGAGAGAGAGAGAGAGAGAGAGAGAGAGAGAGAGAGAGCGAGCGTTAAACAGCAGTGTGTGTGTGTGAGAGAGAGAGAGAGAGAGAGAGAGAGAGAGAGAGAGAGCGAGCGTGCGTTAAACAGCAGTGTGTGTGAGCGAGCGAGAGAGAACAAGAGAGAGAGAGAGAGAGAGAGCGAGAGCGAGCGTTAAACAGCAGTGTGTGTGTGTGTGTGTGTGTAGGGTAGGGATGGGAATCGAGAACCGGTTCCAAATAATGCGATTCTTTAGAATGGTATGCCTCCGAACTTAATGATTCCTTGTTCTCAAATATAGATTTTATTATTACTCTAATACAATGAGATCCTGTTTTTCATGTATGCGTCATGTCGTCCAACTCTGAATATACGTTAGGGCTGAACGCTGTGGGGAAAATATCTAATTGCGATTTTTCTGATAGATATTGCGATTGCGATTTGAGATTTTTTTTTTAAAGGAAAGCTTCAGTTCAATATTCACTGTGTAATATATTTTAAACGTGATGGAGCATTACCACCTGAGATACCATCAAAATTTTACCTGCACTTTCTTTTAGTGCAAGGATGGGAACTGAAAAGATATGAATTGATTTCAACAATGAATAGGCTAAGTATTTTTTTTAAATATTGGCATAGAACGTAGAGCAATCAAACATAGAACAATTATCTCAAAAGCTGTCACTGCTAAGTAAGTTAAATAAAGTAATAAAACAAATCCAGAAAATAGGACCTTTCTGTAAATTATCTCCTGCCTGAAACACTGTCTGCCTGCGCACGGTGTAAGAGGGAGCGAAGGAGAGAGAGCTGACCGCTCTAACCTGTGATTACTCGGACCAGAATGCATGGGAATAAAGGACAGTTTAATAGGTTTCTCACGCTTTCCTTGATGGTCTGAATAGGTTGCTAGATTGGTTGCTATTTGCCTTTTAGAAATAGACAGTAGGAGGGTTTGAAAAATCGCTAAATGTAGCGACAGATGCTAAATTGACGACACTTTTTTTCCTTGGGTGTCGTGTTGTTGGTGGGCGTATACGTAGTCGCGTTAGGCCGCTTCTGATTGGTGAACATGACTGTCACATGAGGATGGCATGCGTTCCTATAAGCATTGACCGTTTAAACCCTGATTAGACGAGCTAACTGAAATCGCAGCCTTTGAGATTTGCTAATTGCATTGTCTCAAATGGCGATTTTGATTTGAAATCGATTAATCGTTCAGCCCTAATATACGCTGCTGGAAACGAGTCCTGTGGAGGCTTAGCCTGAATTCATTTGCACCGTAGTCTATTAACCACAGGACCTGTAGTCTAATCATACCAAAACAGTCATAATCTATAACAGCGCGGTTGGTTACATTTGCAGTAGAAACGTAATCGGAAACATGTATTGACATTGGCTAACGTAACCGTTAAGACAGTTTAAATGTGTGGGATTGTCAAAACTCGAATTTCTAACCACGCGCCATAGCTGTGCGTTATTGTCTGCAATTAGTTAATACAATTGCTGTTGTGAACATAATTACTTTGTCCGTGGTCGTTAAAACAAGTAGGTCAAATATTAGCCAATAGTCGGCCTACTTTGACTGTGTTGCATTATTAGCTGTGCGTTATTGTTTGCGGCTGGTCAGTGCACATATTGCTGTTATGTCATGACCATAATAATGTTGTCCTCCACGCTCGTTAACAAGTATGATAGACTTCCAAAACCTCAGCATCACCCGACGGAGGAGTGCCTCTGATAGCGAGGGTAAACATCGTTTAGAATGACATTAGTACCACGCAGGCAGGCTTAGCTAATTTGTTATTTGACGAAGAAAATCTAGATTAAAACGATTGGTGTACAAATATTCTCTCATTTCAAATAGTTCTGCAGACATGTTTAGATTTTATGTGCTGATTTATTTGTTTACCACAATCTATTATTTGAAGAAACAGAACATAGTAACATGTATTAGAACATGTTTAACTGTTTAGATAATGAGACAGCTGCGTTGATGCTGAAACCTGTGTAGGCCTACTTTTCCCACACAGAATATTAATCAGCAATCGATAAAGAATCGAACCGATAAGCAGAATCGATTATGGCATCAGTATCAATAAAATCTTATCAATTCCCATCCCTAGTGTGGGGCATATTTGATGTCATTTGAGGTGGTAGGTAAATGCTGTAGAAATGACACAACTATCTCCAGACTGTTCCCTTTTATTGTGTCTCCCTGCAGAGTTCTGACAGAGGAAACACACACACAGAGCTCTGTAACACAGTGATGTTGTGTGTGCGTGTGTGTGCGTGTGTGTGTGTGTGCGTGCGTGTATTTCCTTGCAGAGTTCTGACAGAGGACTACAGAGTACCAGACAGAATGGTGGGCTTCAGTAAGTAACATACTCAGAGGTCAGGCCTCAGTAAGTAACATACTCAGAGGTCAGGCTTCAGTAAGTAACATCCAGTTCAGAGGTCAGGCTTCAGTAAGTAACATACTCAGAGGTCAGGCCTCAGTAAGTAACATACTCAGAGGTCAGGCTTCAGTAAGTAACATCCAGTTCAGAGGTCAGGCTTCAGTAAGTAACATACTCAGAGGTCAGGCCTCAGTAAGTAACATACTCAGAGGTCAGGCTTCAGTAAGTAACATCCAGTTCAGAAGTCAGGCTTCAGTAAGTAACATACTCAGAGGTGAGGCTTCAGTAAGTAACATCCAGTTCAGAGGTCAGGCTTCAGTAAGTAACATCCAGTTCAGAGGTCAGGCTTCAGTAAGTAACACACAGTTCAGAGGTCAGGCTTCAGTAAGTAACATCCAGTTCAGAGGTCAGGCCTCAGTAAGTAACATACTCAGAGGTCAGGCTTCAGTAAGTAACATCCAGTTCAGAGGTCAGGCTTCAGTTAATAACATACCCAGAGGTCAGGCTTCAGTAAGTAACATCCAGTTCAGAGGTCAGGTGGGCTTAGTGAACCCATCCCAGGTATACCTCAATATTGTCATAAACATTACTCCTTTGTTTGTGTACGATAGTTATGGAAAGTTGTAGTCCGACTGTGAAGTATTACATCAGCCTACATTTTAGTATTTTATGTTCCAATAGTCATTTCTAATATTCTTAAACCCTCTGGATCCCTGGTGGTCCTCCATCTCTCCTCCCCTCTCCTCCTCTCTCCTCCTCCTCCTCCTCAGTTATTGGTCGCGGAGGAGAACAGATCACAAGAATCCAGTTAGAGTCGGGCTGTAAGATCCAGATTGCCTCTGGTGAGTTTTCCTGTGCGTGTATGTGGTGGGAGCTGTGTGTGTGTGTGTGTGTGTGTGTGTGTGTGTGTGTGTGTGTGTGTGTGTGTGTGTGTGTGTGTGTGTGTGTGTGTGTAAAACACACGGTTCGGATCGTATCAGGGTTTGGAGTCACGGATCAGCAAATAAAAGAATGAAAGTGATGCTTGCGTACCGTCACTGGATTTAAAGGGGCCAAATTATGCTAATTGTCAGGTTCATACCTTTATTTGGGAGTTCTACTAGAATAGGTTTACGCGTTTTAATGTTCAACAAACTGCCTGGGACAAACTGCCTCAGACCTCAGCACCTCTATGCACCCTCTGTCTGAAATGCTCCGTTTTAGCTCCTGTCTCTTTAAGGCCCCCCCTCCCGACGGGTCCAGTCTGCTCTGATTGGTCAGCTGGCCAAACAAAGGGAATTTGCCTTCGTGCTTACCAAAACAGCCTTTTCTCGACATGGGGAAACCACCCGGTCTCCGCTCTGACTGGCTCTGGTTGAGGGCGTGCCAAACATTATTTAAATGTGTGACTTAGTGACGTAGATAAGTTACGGAAGAAAATGCCGAACTCCAAAGGAGGCGTTTCAGTTCAGGAGCAGTGTTTCCTGTGAGAGAGTAGCTCCCTTTGGCATGGACTATGGGCTTTGTAACTTCTCAGACCTCAGTTCAGGAGCAGTGTTTTCTGTCAGAGAGAGTAGCTCCCTTTGGCATGGACTATGGGCTTTGTAACTTCTCAGACCTCAGTTCAAGAGCAGTGTTTTCTGTCAGAGAGAGTAGCTCCCTTTGGCATGGACTATGGGCTTTGTAACTTCTCAGACCTCAGTTCAGGAGCAGTGTTTCCTGTGAGAGAGTAGCTCCCTTTGGCGTGGACTATGGGCTTTGTAACTTTTCAGACCTTTTACATGCACAAAAAGCTATATGACATACTAAAGGACTCCCCTTTAAGAGTCCTTGTTTTTCACAGCGCCATGCGGCCTCACAGCACTACAGCTTTAGTCCACAGCACCGTGCGGCCTCACAGCACTACAGCTTTAGCCCACAGCACCGTGCGGCCTTACAGCTTTAGCCCACAGCACCGTGCGGCCTTACAGCACTACAGCTTTAGCCCACAGCGCCATGCGGCCTTACAGCTTTAGCCCACAGCGCCATGCGGCCTTACAGCACTACAGCTTTAGCCCACAGTGCCATGCGGCCTCACAGCACTACAGCTTTAGCCCACAGTGCCATGCGGCCTCACAGCACTACAGCTTTAGCCCACAGCACCGTGCGGCCTTACAGCTTTAGCCCACAGCGCCATGCGGCCTTACAGCACTACAGCTTTAGCCCACAGCACCGTGCGGCCTTACAGCACTACAGCTTTAGCCCACAGCACCGTGCGGCCTCACAGCACTACAGCTTTAACCCACAGCGCCATGCGGCCTTACAGCACTACAGCTTTAGCCCACAGCACCGTGCGGCCTTACAGCACTACAGCTTTAGCCCACAGCACCATGCGGCCTTCCTGCACTACAGCTTCAGTCCAACTGTCTCTCAGGCTAACCCTAACCGAGTCCACTGCATAGGTTTGTTGTTGTAGGAAGAGCAAGGCACATCAAGACGGCACTAAATAGTGGGAATGTTTTATTTTGATTTAATTATGAAAGTAACCCAACCCTAGTCACTGGCACCATGTGTCAGTAAAGTACTGAAAAAAGGTACCAATGGGTACTGCTACCGATACTGGTGCTGGATGGAGAGGTGTAACGGCTATGAAAATTTCATATCACGATTATAGTGACCAAAATGATCACGGTTATCAATATTATTGCGGTATTGTTAAAATGTGATGAACATTTTCTAAAAGTACTGATACACACACTGAAATAATTTTTATATTGAAATATTTGAATAAAATTAGCAGCAATATGCACTTTTTTTGCATACATATGGAACAGCACTGATTGTCTGTTCTCTCCTTCATAAAGAAATAAAGTGCTGCTGGCCTAACTTCCTGTATGCATCTTTGTTGATTGAAATGTTAAAATGTCAGCATATTTACTTAATCCAGTTTAAGTAGTAGGAAATAACTCATGTATATTATTGTTATAGGTGGTATTGATTATTAATTATTAACTCACACACACACACACTGGAGTTCTTAACGGGCCGAAAAATGACGGCCTGACCTGGACAGAGCTAAAAGTTTACTTATGCCTTGCATTCACTTTAACGTTGTGGGTGGTAGTCACGAATGTGTCTCAAAAGATTCAAAGAAGTGTTGCCCCCTTTCGCAGCGATTTCTTTTCTGCTTGTTCTGCGGACAGGGCTACCGTCTTCAATCAAGTTTCTGTCAGTAATTTTACAAAATACACCCACTCAATGAGTTTCTCTTGGTTAAATTAAGGTTTAATAAAAACAGCTGTTCATATACGTTGCTATGCAAGGCAGACACAGTGACTTGGGCTAAAAGCTTTGTGTGCTTTGTACGCAAACGTTAGCTAGCAACAGTAAATTCCATCATGTTGATTAAATATGTCTGTCCTGCGCTATGCACCATGGTGTAAGTATATCTGCCCTGCGCTATGCACCAGGGTGTAAGTATATCTGCCCTGCACTATGCACCAGGGTGTAAGTATATCTGCACCATGGTATAAGTATATCTGCGCTGCGCACTATGGTGTTTTTGCCCTACCTCGCGACAAA
>JAPMUY010010670.1:25000-82500 GCA_026901105.3 Galaxias olidus
TGGAGTAGACAATCCATCGGTTTCCTGCTGAGAACCATGGCCTCAGATTTGGAGGTGCTGATCCTCATCCCAGCCGCTTCACACTCGGCTGCGAACCGATCCAATGAGTGCTGCAGGTCGCAGACTGATGATGCCATCAGGACCACATCATCTGCAAAAAGCAGTGATGCAATCCTCTGCCCACCAACCCGCAGCCCCCTCCCCGCGGCTACGCCGTGAGATCCTGTCCATGAATACCACAAACAGGATAGGTGACAAAGCGCAGCCTTGGAGGAGGCCAACCCTCACCGGAAACGAGTCCGACTTACTGCCGCAGACCCGGACACAGCTCTCGCTTTGGGAGTACAGAGATTGGATGGCTCTGAGTAGAGACCCCCTCACCCCATACTCTCGCAGCACCTCCCACAGTATCTCCCGGGGAACCCGATCATACGCCTTCTCCAAATCCACAAAACACGTGTAGACCGGATTGGCATACTCCCAGGCCCCTCAAAGATCCTCGCGAGGGTAAAAAGCTGGTCCGTTGTTCCACGACCAGGCCGGAAACCGCATTGTTCCTCCTCAATCCGAGGTTCGACTATCGGTCGAACCCTCCTTTCCAGCACCCTGGAGTATACTTTTTCGGGGAGGCTGAGTAATGTGATGCCTCTGTAGTTGGCACACACTCTCCGGTCCCCCTTTTTGAACAGGGGAACCACCACCCCGGTCTGCCACTCCTTAGGTACTGTCCCCGACTTCCACGCAATGTTGATAAGACGTGTCATCCATGACAGTCCCTCAACACCCAAAGCCTTCAGCATTTCTGGGCGGATCTCATCAACCCCTGGGGCTTTACCACTGTGGAGTTGTTTGACTACCTCAGTGACCTCCGCCAGGGAGATTGATGCTGATCCCCCATCATCCTCCAGCCCTGTCTCTACTATGTAGGGTGGGTTTGTCGGGTTCAGGAGTTCCTCAAAGTGCTCCTTCCACCTCCCAATCACCTTGTCAGTTGAGGTCAACAACGTCCCATCCTTACTGTATACAGCTTGAATGGTTCCCTGCTTTCCCCTCCTGAGGTGTCGGATGGTCTTCCAGAACCGCTTTGGCGCCAGCCGAAAGTCCTTCTCCATGGTTTCTCCGAACTCCTCCCACACCCGCTGCTTTGCTTCTGCCACAGCCGAGGCTGCAGTCCTTCGGGCCTGTCGGTACCTTGCAACTGCCTCCGGAGTCGCCCGGGACAGCATGTCCCGGAAGGCCTCCTTCTTCAATCGGACGGCTCCCCTGACCACCGGTGTCCACCAGGATGTTCGAGGGTTACCGCCCCTTGAGGCACCTAAGACTTTGAGACCACAACTCTCAGACGCAGCTTTAGCAATGGAGGCTTTGAACATCGCCCACTCCGGTTCAATGCCCCCAGCCTCCACAGGGATGCCAGAGAAGCCCCGCCGGAGGTGTGAGTTGAAGGCCTCCCGGACCGGGGACTCCTCCAGACGTTCCCAGTTCACCCGCACTACACGCTTCGGCTTACCAGGTCTGTCCAGAGGCTTCCCCCGCCACCTGACCCAACTCACCACCAGATGGTGATCAGTTGACAGCTCTGCCCCCCTCTTCACCCGAGTGTCCAAAACATATGGCCTCAGGTCCGATGATACGATAACAAAATCGATCATCGACCTTCTGCCTAGGGTGCTCTGGTACCAGGTACACTTATGAGCATCCTTATGTTCGAACATGGTGTTCGTTATGGCCATTCCATGACTAGCACAGAAGTCCAACAACAAGCCACCACTCGGGTTCAGATCGGGGAGGCCGTTCCTCCCAATCACGCCTCTCCAGGTGTCTCCATCATTGCCCACATGTGTGTTGAAGTCCCCCAGCAAGACTACAGAGTCCCCCTCAGGAGCCCCATACAAGGCTCCATCCAGGGTCTCCAAAAAGGCCGAATACTCCGAACTGCTGTTCGGTGCATAGGCACAGACAACAGTCAGAGTTTTCCCCCCCATGACCCGAAGGCGTAGGGAGGCGACCCTCTCGTCCACTGGGGTAAACTCCAACATAGAGGCACTTAGCCGGGGACTCGTAAGTATCCCCACACCAGCCTTGCGCCTCTCACCCTGGGGAGCTCCGGAGAAAAATAGAGTCCAACCCCTATCCAGAAGTGAGGTTCCAGAGCCGAGGCTGTGCGTAGAGGTAAGCCCCACCAGATCCAGCTGGTAGCGCTCCACCTCCCGCACAAGCTCCGGCTCCTTCCC
Organism: Galaxias olidus; assembly: GCA_026901105.3. Lineage (NCBI taxonomy): Eukaryota > Metazoa > Chordata > Actinopteri > Galaxiiformes > Galaxiidae > Galaxias > Galaxias olidus. Next base: position 27,235 of record JAPMUY010010670.1, read on the forward strand.
TCCCAGAGAGGTGACGTTCCACGTCCCCAAAGCCAGCCTCTGCCACCCGGGTCCGATCCGTCGAAAACCTCTGCCTTCACTGCCACCTTTCTGGCAGTGCACCCGACCCCCTTGGTTTTTCCCGCGGGTGGTGAGCCCACGGGACGGAGAAGAAGAGATGTTGTTGTCCACGTTGCTTTTTCGGGCTATGCCCGGCCGGGCTCCGTGGCAAGCCCGGCCACCAGGCGCTCGCTGACGGGTCCTCCTCCTGGGCCTGGCTCCAGAAGGGGACCCCGGGCTTCCTCCGGGCCGGGTATCGTCCTCTTTTATGGGTTTTTCCATGAGGGTTTTTGAACCAATCTGCATTGCAATTAATACAAATTAGGTTCCATTAGATAACCTTAGCGCTAGCTGACGTTTTGGGACAGAAATATTTAAGTAGCTAAATATAAAATACGCTATCAAAATAAGGAACCTGTGTGGACTTAGAGCGATGCACCAACAGGTTAACGTCAATGGTCTGCTTAGAGCGATGCACCAACAGGTTAACGTCAATGGTCTGCTTAGAGCGATGCACCAACAGGTTAACGTCAATGGTCTGCTTAGAGCGATGCACCAACAGGTTAACGTCAATGGTCTGCTCAACACTACCAGCTCACCCTGCTGACGTTATTGGAGATGTAGCTTAGAGTGCAAAAACCAGACAGAACACACACACTACACCACACACACTAAACTAGACAGAACACACACAACACACCACACACACTAAACTAGACAGAACACACACTACACCACACACACAAAACTAGACAGGACACACACTACACCACACACACAAAACTAGACAGAACACACAAAACTAGACAGAACACACACAACACACCACACACACTAAACTAGACAGGACGCACACTACACCACACACACAAAACTAGACAGGACACACAATACACCTCACACACAAAACTAGACAGAACACACACAACACACCACACACACTAAACTAGACAGAACACACTACAGCACACACACAAAACTAGACAGAACATACACCACACACACAACTAGACAGGACGCACACAAAACTAGACAGAACACACACAACACACCACACACACTAAACTAGACAGGACGCACACTACAGCACACACACAAAACTAGACAGAACACACACTACACCACACACACTAAACTAGACAGAACACACACAAAACTAGACAGAACACACACAACACACCACACACACTAAACTAGACAGAACACACACTAAACTAGACAGAACACACTACAGCACACACACTAAACTAGACAACACACACTACAGCACACACACTAAACTAATAATAACAGAGATAATAATAATAATAAAGATTTATACCAAGCGTTTGTGTATCAATACAAAATTTCCACACAAAATATCGCAATACCACGCTGTATCGATACCCCCCCACCCCTAACAGATCATTGGTGTACCACTAACTTTCTCCGTGTGTGTGTCAGCAGCGGGGCCCTGCCCTTTATGGCAGGAGGGTGGGGCCAGACGTACCAGAGCTGGCAGGCTGCTAGCCAACAGGATCCCAGTGAGTCTCACACACACACACACACACACGTCTCTCCTGAACACAAAGGTGGTTGTGTGTGTGTGTGTGTGTGTGTGTGTGTGTGTGTGTGTGTGTGTGTGTGTGTGTGTGTGTGTGTGTGTGTGTGTGTGTGTGTGTGTGTGTGTTTACCTGTGCAGGCTGCCCGGTGTGTGTGTGTGTGTGTGTGTGTGTGTGTGTGTGTGTGTGTGTGTGTGTGTTAGTGACGTGCTGTCCCATGCTCCTCAGGCCAGCAGAGCCAGCCCCACAGCCTAGTGACCGCTGACTACAGCAAGGCCTGGGAGGAGTACTACAAGAAACAGAGTAGGTCTCACTACTACAAGAAACAGAGTAGGTCTCACTACTACAAGAAACAGAGTAGGTCTCACTACTACAAGAAACAGAGTAGGTCTCACTACTACAAGAAACAGTAGGTCTCACTACTACAAGAAACAGTAGGTCTCACTACTACAAGAAACAGAGTAGGTCTCACTCTCACAAGAAACAGAGTAGGTCTCACTCTCTTACTACTACAAGAAACAGAGTAGGTCTCACTACTACAAGAAACAGTGTAGGTCTTACGCTCTCACTACTACAAGAAACAGAGTAGGTCTCACTACTACAAGAAACAGTGTAGGTCTTACGCTCTCACTACTACAAGAAACAGAGTAGGTCTCACTACTACAAGAAACAGTGTAGGTCTTACTCTCTCACTACCACAAGAAACAGTGTAGGTCTTACTCTCTCACTACTACAAGAAACAGAGTAGGTCTCACTACTACAAGAAACAGTGTAGGTCTTACTCTCTCACTACCACAAGAAACAGTGTAGGTCTTACTCTCTCACTACTACAAGAAACAGAGTAGGTCTCACTACTACAAGAAACAGGTCTCACTAACGCTCACTTGGTAACTCACTCTGTTCTCAGCCTGCTGCCTACCTGTCTGTCTCTCTGAGCGGTGTTATTAATAGTGATGTCTACGTGTCTGTCTCTCTGAGCGGTGTTATTAATAGTGATGTCTACCTGTCTGTCTCTCTGAGCGGTGTTATTAATAGTGATGTCTACGTGTCTGTCTCTCTGAGCGGTGTTATTAATAGTGATGTCTACCTGTCTGTCTCTCTGAGCGGTGTTATTAATAGTGATGTCTACGTGTCTGTCTCTCTGAGCGGTGTTATTAATAGTGATGTCTACCTGTCTGTCTCTCTGAGCGGTGTTATTAATAGTGATGTCTACGTGTCTGTCTCTCTGAGCGGTGTTATTAATAGTGATGTCTACCTGTCTGTCTCTCCGAGCGGTGTTATTAATAATGTTGTTTACCTGTCTGTCTCTCAGACCAGTCTTCCCAGCAGAGTTCTCTCCCAGAATACAGTGCGGCAGTAGCTGAGTACTATCGCCAGCAAGGGGCGTATATCTGGCCCACCGGGCAGCCTGCACAGGTACACACACACACACACACACACACACACACACACACACACACACACACACACACACCGGGCAGCCTGCACAGGTAAACACACACACACACACACACACACACACACACACCGGGCAGCCTGCACAGGTACACACACACACACACACACACACACACACACACACACCGGGCAGCCTGCACAGGTAAACACACACACACACACACACACACACACACACACCGGGCAGCCTGCACTGGTACACACACACACACACACACACACACACCGGGCAGCCTGCACAGGTAAACACACACACACACACACACACACCGGGCAGCCTGCACAGGTACACACACACACACACCAGGCAGCCTGCACGGGTACACACACACACACACACACCAGGCAGCCTGCACGGGTACACGCACACACACACACCAGACAACCATAACAGGTACACACACTGGCATTCTGAATAACGTGTGTGTAATCCTCTCTGTGTGTGTGTGTGTGTGTGTGGGTGTGTGTGTGTGTGTAGGATCACTAGAGGCGTTCTGGGTGCTGAGAACAGAAGATGAACAGAGCTCTCTCTATTTTCAACCTCTGACACTTCATTTCCCTTTTTGTAATATGCACTCCGTGTAGAATAACTCAACTGATTAACAAAATCATCTTTTTTTTGGTCTTTTTTTACCTAAAAAATGATATTTTGAACAGGCAAATATTTTGGGATAGCCTCTTGGTATTGAGAATATATACGTTTTTTTTTTTTTTTTTTATCGAACTTGAATTTAACAATGTATCAGTGTGGCTTGGAACAAGATGCAGTATCATCATAATCTCATCTATTTTGTCTGTTTGCAATAAGAGGGTGGGTGGCCAGCAGTCCTGAGTGCAAAGGTCAACGCGGCCTTTTAACATGCTCCCGCTGTTCGTGTTTGCTATCAGTTTGTTTGTTTTTTTACATAGAAGAACATTTTAATGTGGTAAGATTGATATGTAAAATGTGTTATTGTTGGAGACATCATGTTTTTCTCTTTTGTACTAAATTGCTGGTCTGGTGTGTTATTGAATCTTATTTAAATCTCTTATTACTCTGTCACTGTTAAGTTCTCTTCAGGGAGGTGCAGTATCTCTTCTCAGTCTGACTTTTTCCTACATTTATCGAGATCTTAAGTTTTTATGGTATTGTAATGAATAATTGCTTATCAAAATGACCTGTTAGCGTGTGAGAGAGAAACTATTGTTATGAGTTGGTTTAAATATGGTAATGATGTGTGCCCTGTTGTACAAGAATATTTAAGTCTATCTGTTAAATATGAATGATTGATTCTCTCCCATGTATTCATACGGTAAAGTGTTTTATTTTTGTGTTTTTTTGCTGAGACATTAGATGTTGCATCTCACTAAGTGCATCTGTAGGTGGGTCTATGCTCAGGACTGTCTGGCTGCTCGCTCCTCATCCCCCTGTCAACACGCTAGCCAGCTCAGAGGGCTGGAGGATTCTCTGTAGCTTCAACATGCTAGCCAGCTCTGAGGGTTGGAGGATTCTCTCTAGCTTCCAGACTTCCTCCATGATATCTTCACTCTGTTTGATTTCTTTCTGTTCTTTTTCTGATTGATGAAAGGAGTCGTGTATGTGTGTAAACTGAAGAACAGCTGAAAGGTGTCTACGTAGCCATGTATGAAAAGGTGGAAAACCGAGTGGGTGAATGTTATGGCGATCAGCCAATCACATCCCTGTTTAAAATGACTGCCGCAGCCACGCGCTAGCTGCCTCTGTTCCTTAGCAACTCGCTGTAAGATTCAGGAAGTGAGGTTTTCTTTACCATTCGTAAATGTTTGTGTTTTGTTTTAAACATGTAATGCTTTTCATACTCGATCCACTGCCGACTAATAATGTTTGACTACAATGAATGTTCTCTCGGTCAACTTATTGATTCATAGTTTGTATTTTACTGTTTTGAAGTAAGCGAGAGGAGAGCAGGCATACCTGTGGCTGAAGCGCTGGCAGAGACAAACTCAATGCTAAACTACTTCACGCAGTGTCCTCTGATTTCTCTGACAAATGAACCAGTGGGATTTCTCTGTGAGCAGTTTTCCGTGCGGTTTGATAATTTCTTCCATGAATAAATTAGTTGAACGTGGAATACAGGCCACCAGTGTTGAGCAGAGCAGAACACCATCTACACCTGTGTCCAGTTTTTTATGCCAAAACACAAACCGAAAGTCGAAATATAAATATATATTCTCACAAGTTGATTGCAATGGTTTCTTGCCTGATTGTCATGATTTGAGAGGAGGTGGGAGGTAGCTAGAATCTGTAGTGCTGCATCAGTGTGTGGCTGGGTTAGGGTTAGTTAGAGTTAGTCATTGTGAAAGGTTAGGACAGTGGCCGGGTTAGGGTTGGTCAGTTAAAGGTGGGTCAGTTAAAGGTTAGCACAGTGGCTGGGTTAGGGTGAGTCAAGGTTAGGACAGTGGCCGGGTTAGGGTTAGTCTAGGTTAGGGCTGTGGCTGGGTTAGGATTAAAGGGTAGGGTTTGTCAGGGTGTTGGCGTGATAGTTGTGCAGAGAGAGAGATTAATTTATTAAACACCCCGATTTTAAATCCAACCTAATCCAGGAAGTATGACAGAAAATTGCCTTCGCCAACTGGGCCAGGTAAGCTCCTGGTCCATTTTGTATCTGCCATTCTCCAACACAACGTATTCATTGTAGTAAGAATTATGAGTTGAGTGGAAAGGAAAGACGCAGGGAGCCGGCAAGAGCTGTGTGGGGGAAGGGAGGAGGAGGAGGAGGAGGAGAGACTAGTGTTGGGGGGGGGGGGAGGAGAGGCAAGTGTTGGGGGGGAGGGAGGAGGAGGAGAGACTAGTGTTGGGGGGAGGAGGGAGTACAGTTGCCTGACCAGATGCCTGATGGCGATACATTAGTGGAAGGCTTCTCTGTCTGTGGCTTTGTTTCCAGCGCTGTGAGTGTGGTTGCCGTGGTCGTAAAGTGGGAGCCGTGATGGCGGTAACCAGAGCCCAGCCTGTAAGTACTGATGACTTCCTGACCCAGCAGCATTAAACATTCAGCTCTCTGACGCCGCACTGCCAAATGGCCCTGCGTGGGACACAGGCACTTTGCTGCCCTTCTGTCTCCACGACTGCTCTGTGTGTGCGCGTTTGTGTGTGGCCTGTTAGTCTCAGGTTATTGATCTGTGGGTGAGGAAAGCAAAACACTGCCTATAGCCCTTCATCTTCTCCCCACACACACCACCAGTAATTTCTGCGCTGCTGCTTTCTCACCTGATTCTCCATCTCACACAAACCGTTTTTGTGCCAGACCGCGATAGAACCTTTGTAATAATCTGGGAAACATGATGGAACCTTTGTAATAATCTGGGAAACATGACAGAACCTTTGTAATAATCTGGGAAACATGGGGTAGACAATCCCTCGTGCGCTCTCTTATGCCGGTTTAGAATATGCCCACTGCTGGGCTGATCAAACGGCTCTGGTGAATCTGCATGTCAATATGAATGAAATTGATATTATTACCGCAAAGCTCTACGTGAACGCTTTTACCAGACCAACCATATCCGCCCGTCCCTGTCTCATGATATGATCTCTACAATTTACCGTCTGTTTTACCGCTTCTCCAATCAGCAGCATCTTCTCTTGGAGTTTCACTAATGAGTCAATTAACCTCTTCAATTAAGTCACATTATGAAGTGCTCGTGATCCCTGCTGTTTAAGCGGAGCTCGTAAGGAGGCAAACTTCACCTGGTGGCTTTTTCTATCGATCGTTTCTCTCTCTTTTCTCCGCGCTATAACTGTTATACTACTTTTTGCTTCGCTTGATAGCCTGATAGGTTACACTTAATGGCCCTTCTGCAAGGTAATACAAACTATTACGATTTATAATTAGTTTTAAAGTCTATATCTGCCATGTTTTGTGTGCAGGTGCGCCCAGAGGACCAGCAATAAACGAAGCCACAGCTATTGATTTCTTCACCAATTCACGGCTGGATATGCAACCTTAATTGTGGGTTTGGTAAGGTATTTCGAAGTCTAAAACTATTGTCCCACTTTGCTATATATATAGATATAGATATATATAGATAGATAGATGTGTGTGTGTGTGTGTGTAGGCCTATATATATGTATATTATGTGTGTATTTATATATATATATATATGTATATTGCAATTTAAATGGAATATACATACATTTGGCACTATATATTACATATACGCAATAGGCCTGTGAATATATATATGTATGTAATATATATATATATACATATATTACATATACGCAATAGGCCCGTAAATATATTATATATATATATATGTAATATATATATACATATATTGTGTGTACATAAACTATAGTGTAAACGTATTTTTGCGGAAACGAAAGGGAACGTTATAACCCAAACGTAAAAGAGTTCCATCGTGTTTATAGGCGACTATTACAAGAAATATAAAAAGGAACTGTCAGGTTTAATGAAAGACAAAAAAAGGGTTAAAAAAATATTTATTAAGACGTTGATTTTGATTTAAACTAACCTTTTTATCTGCCTATGAATTTGTTGTGATTTCTTTTCTGTTTCAGCACCGCCTTTATGGCTATTTAATGAGCATCAAATATGATAAACCCTGAAGCGATGAGAACGGCCGCTCCTCATCCTTTCACCAGCACGGTAGAATGGAGCGAGACGCGGGGCAGAAAGCGGCGCTTTCTTATGGGATTATTAGGAGCGTGCACATGTCCCCGCCTGTCTGCGGACTGGTTGAATCGGTGCTTTAGTGCTATATTGTGTCTGAATGTAGTCATGAATATGCATCAATTAGTAGATTATATTTGGCAGATCGTTGGAACAATATTGGTTCGTCATTTGGGCGCATTCCCATTAAAGCACTTGTGTATGTGGACCTTTTGCTTGACTGTTATTCAGCGTGCGTGTCAACCTCGTGCCTGTTATCCTCTGTTGGCTTTAGTACCACTTTCTTTCCATTTTCCTTTTCTTTCTTCCTTTCATTCCCGCGCCTTCAGCTGGTTACAAGTGGTTGAAATCTGGAGAAACCCCCATTTAAAGTCTCATTCGTTCCTTCTCTCTTGTTATCAGCCGTGTGCCAAAAGTGTCCCCCTTGTTTTTACGCGTGCCAGTCACCTGCCGTCTCGCGGCCCTCCTTATTCTCCCAGCAGTCTGGAGGAGCGCGAGCCTTTCTCCTCTCCTTCTTTTGACTTTCATTCTGTTTCAGATTGGGGACATATTGAGTCTCTTTTGTCTCTCAAGGGCTATACTAAGCTAATTAAATTTGATCCTCCTAAATAAAAAACATATTTCTGTCTTATTAAACTCGTCCTTGGCTTTCCAGCCAACCTTCTCTTTCTTATCCTTGGATTGAAAAAAAAATGCACCGTTCATTGAGTCAAATCAATTGAAAAAAATTGCAAATCTCCATTATTCGTGGATTTTTGTCTCCCTTCATGCCTCACAAAAGACTGAGAACAGCTTGCCGCTTTGTGTAAGTGAACCTCGCCGGGAGGGGAACCGATGAATGCCAAATAAATTACGCATGGACAGCAGCCTATAGCATTCATCTTGCAGTCGTTATACTGCTTAGATTCTACTTTCACATAAATGCAGAACCCGCATTATCGTCGTTTTTTTATTTTAACTTATATTTTAACTTGCAAACATATGCAGTCCAAGTTCTGTCAAAAAAAATTCCAATCGCGTTATTTTTTAGTTATTAACATTATTCTATTTTTAGAAATAACAAATGCTTAATTACATCTATTTGTATCATTATAGGTTTATTTTGTGGGCTTTTTTTTGTTTGTTTTTAAATGTGAGCTATTACATACTGAGCCGATGCTGTGTAGATAATGTGGCGCGCGATGTTAAATTGGATACATAGACTACCTGAATGCGTGCGCCTGCAATGTCATTTAAACCTAAATCAACGTTAGGCTATTTCATTGTATTTTACAGTTGTCAGGTGGCTTTTTATCCGAGTTTAAGCCTTCCTATAGTTGTTAACGGCTCTGAGAATTTTATTGTCGGAAATATTTGTCGTTTCAAATTTGTGTATATGATAATGCGATTGCTTTGTTTCTGTAAACAAATTGCAAAGACATCCCTGACAATGAACATTTCGACGATTCTGGAATAATATGTCTGGAAAGTATGCTGTCTTTATGTGCACGTTTTAAACCGGTATTCTGTACTATCTCTGTTGGGATGATAGTTTTCCTATTGACAATTAAATTTCGTTAAAGGAAGGTCCTTCGCAAACAATTATTCGTTTTCAAATAAATTGTTCTAATATATTTGCACGTTGAATTCAGTTTGATTCGTTAAAGTTCTAATTCGAATTTGTTTGCCTGTAATATAGGCCGCATCAGTCCGTTATTTTTCAGTAGGCCTAGCCTACATGTAGATTTGAGTGGGTCAATACATGTTTTACTTCAGCAGATAAAAATCTATCTCACTGTGTGCAAAATAATCCTATTGAATGGAGTGAGAAAGAGGAGAAATGGGAAGAGGGGGTGAGTGGAGTTGCGAGAGGCCTCCTCTTAAAAGCAGCTGTTGAGCACTAATCTGTTTTCCCACCCTGTCACTCACCTCATTGTCCCCCGTCACCTCGTGCGCCTCTCCTCATTTTCAGCTCATTTCATGTCACCCCCCTGCTCGAGACCAAGACCTTGTCCAGCAGCTCTAAACACGCGTACACACATATACAAACCAACCACCAGCCTCTTGTAGTTATCCAAATAAAAGATGAGTGAATGGATGTCAAATAGCTTTCATCGTAGCAGATTGATTTGAGCTCAGGCCTTTCAGGTGATATTATCTAGCGAGCGGGGCTGAATGGTGAAGCCGCGAGCTGCGGCGCAATAAAGATGTTCTCTCTGCAGGAGACGAGCAAGAGGCGCGCGGTGCCTCTGGTATTACTTGTTGAATTGAGAAACCAGGGAGGTAGTTGCTGTGACAAGAAACAATAAAGTGAGATGATGGGCGAGGGCCTACTGCGACTATAACAGTCAAGTTCATTTATTTTCGTTAGTAATTCCTGTGTAGGCCAACTTTGACATTTTGTGTTGCTATTAATCAGTAAAAAATATTTATATTATCAGCCGGGTTAAAAATAAATTGAGTATTTCAAATATTTAGAAGTATCTTATAATTTCTCTGTGACAATCAAATTAAGATTGTCAGCATGTATTTGCTTGTCCTCTTTTTGCCCGGTGTGTTTCGCTGCTTGTGTTTGAAAGGGGTTTTGGGCAGCCGCTGCGCGCGATGTTGCCAGGCGGGTGAGCAGAGTGCTAAGGGAGAGCTTGTTGTTTTTTCAAAGGTGAGTGTTGCTGTGAACCATTACTCTCTCTCCTTCTCTCCCTGACATCCCCGTTAGTGTGCACTAACACACCCACCCCTCCCACATCACCCCTGGGGGTGTTCAGTCAATAAAGACTTTTGTAGAACAACGGCACGAGGAGGCAGGCTCATTAAGGACTTATTACCGTCACACCGGCAGGCGGTATATAAATGGCACGGGGAACGGGAACACTGAACACTACCCAAGGGTTGACAGGCAGAAAGGACGTTTTCTTTCCAACGTTTATCTGCGTTAAAATCATTTGAAATAACTTTTTTTTTCACTTTACATTTTAACTTTAATAAGTCCTATAGCCTACTATTACTTATAGTCAACCTAAATATATATTTAAAAAACAGTTTTGGCTCATTTCACCCTCCGATCCTTTTCTAAACCTGCAGACCTTTGGAGACCTCCAGACTTGCCGCAATGGGCTCCGTGCTACCGGCCGAGGCGCTGGTGCTAAAGACCAGCTTCAAGCACCAGACTTTGTGCCTCTCAGATATCATCACATCCGACATTCTCCACAGCTTCCTCTATGGTCGTTGGAGGAACGTGCTCGGTGAACACCTGCTTGAGGATAAAACCACCGTTGGCCCCAAAACTGCTTTCACTGCGGAGGTCCTCGCACAGTCGTTCTCTGGAGGTGAGTCTACAGAAAAAAATTGTGACTGGTAATTATTATACTTTTTTCGTATATATGCTGTAATACAGCTTTATTCGTGTATAAAGTGAAAACAAAATGTTAAATTAAATTAAAATAGGTTTCCTACATTTTAGTGCGCCTAAAAGCAATTTAGGATTGTATTTGTAGCCAAAACATTTGAAATAGGTTTATTTCAATTAAGCCGGGTTGCATGTAGATGGATCACTATGAAATTTTTTAAGGTTAATCTTTTGTAAAGCTCTCCCCTGAGTCTCTTTTATAAATCTATTTATTTCCCGTCCATTTAGCGCTTATTAACCTCGTCGCGCGGGGTCCCGGGCAGCCCATTCAGCGCGCGGGCGGACCGTGTAACCGGTTGTGACTTAAAGAGGGGTTTTAAATTCATTTGGTCTCACGTTGTGTCGACTTGAGAAAGTTCCCCGCAGACCCGCAGCTATAGAAGGAGAGCAGAAACCTTTCTCCCGTGGGTCCATGAGGTTCGGCTCCGCCTCTCTCTCTCTCTGCACGGACTTGGCAGAAATTGCGCACCAGCACTGTTCTTTTCAGGCGCCGTTTGAAACCCGTGAAGACTAATTCTATAGCTATTCACACCATGTCAGGCGGATAATCGCCTTTCAGCTTTTTTGTCAGAAATTCCTGGGCCTTTTGAAAGAGACCTCATTTCATTCACTATAAATGTATTGCTACAAAGTCCTTAAATGGATAATGAATTTAGAATTAGACATTTTCCCATTGATAGGCCTATGCCTTTATTGAGAACAGGGCCCTTTGCAGCCTAAAGGCCGAACAAACGCCACTATTCAGGCGGAGAATATAGTATTTACCCCCTTTCCCCATTCTCGCTATCACGTCACTTGCATTTGAACGTGTGAGGTAATGGTGATATTTTAGTGGTTGAAATACACGGGGCTTTAAATTCAATGACACACATTTTGTTCTCGCCTATCTCTCCCAGCGTTTTTATGAATATGGTATTCCGTATATGTTGTTATCATTTGTTGTTTATGAACGTTAAAGCACTTTGGTCTTTGGTGTATATATATATATATATATATAGATAGATAGATAGATATTTACCATAAAGAGTTTTTTACGTTCAATAAGCACTTTGTAATATTTTTTGTTTATACTAATAATGTAATAACGTTATATTCAAATAGATGGGTCATTATTTTTTGTTTTATTATATTATGATAATCTTGTTTTCAATCAAAAAGAAATGCAGCCAAATGTTTCAAAATATTAAAATGTGACTGTAGTTAACAGTGTTAATTTGTGATCTCTGTCCCCAGAGGTTCAGAAGCTGTCCAGTCTTGTTCTTCCCAGTGAGGTGATCATCGCCCAGAGCTCTATCCCTGGCGAAGGACTGGGGATTTTCTCCAAGACCTGGGTCAAAGCCGGTACTGAGATGGGTCCATTCACAGGTCGGGTCATCTCACCGGAACACGTTGACCTCTACAAGAACAACAACCTAATGTGGGAGGTAAACAAACAACAACAATGGCATTTATTTGTTTCGTAGGATAAGATTGGTGTTATGGACTGTGTGTGGCGGCCTGGGGGTACTGAGCCGTCACCATGGTGATGTAGTAAACCAGAACCAGGGTTCTAAAACTCCATGAGAAAGACCAAGTGGAGCTCACATTTATTACCAGAGGATAATGGCAGGGGGACTGTGATCCAATGTGATGTGATCAACTCTAACCAAATTGTATCTAGTGTAATCAGATCTAATGTAATCTTATGTAATGTAATGTAATTATATCTAATGTAATGTAATCCCAAGGTGTTTAATGAGGATGGCACCGTGCGCTACTTCATCGATGCCAGCCAGGAGGACCAGCGGAGCTGGATGACCTACATCAAGTGTGCCCGCAACGAGCAGGAGCAGAACCTGGAGGTGGTCCAGATCGGAAGCAGTGTCTTCTATAAAGCCTCCGAGGTGAGCCACAGTACCATACTGTACTGTACCATACCATACTGTACCATACTGTACTGTACCATACCATAATGTACCATACCGTACTGTACCATACTGTACCATACCGTACCATACTGTACTGTACCATACCATACCGTACCGTACTGTACCATACCATACTGTACCATACTGTACCATACCGTACTGTACCATACTGTACCATACCGTACCATACCGTACCGTACCATACCGTACTGTACCATACCATACCGTACCATAATGTACCATACCGTACTGTACCATACTGTACCGTACCGTACTGTACCATACTGTACCATACCATACTGTACCATACCGTACCATACCGTACTGTACCATACCGTACTGTACCATACCATACTGTACCATACCGTACTGTACCATACCGTACTGTACCATACCGTACTGTACCATACTGTACTGTCCCATACTGTACTGTACCATACTGTACTGTACCATGCCATACTGTACCATGCCATACTGTACCATACCGTACTGTACCATACCGTACTGTACCATACCATACTGTACCGTACTGTACCATAACATACTGTACCATACCGTACCGTACCATACTGTACCATACCGTACTGTACCATACCGTACTGTACCATACCGTACTGTACCATACTGTACTGTACCATACTGTATTATGTAGAAATTAATCAAAGTCTTCTGCACTTTATCATAATCATAATCTCTCCCTCTCTATTCTCCCTCTCTCTCTCTCTCTCCTTGTCTCTTTGTCTATCTCTCCCTCTCTATTCTCCCTCTCTCTCTCTCTCCTTGTCTCTTTGTCTCTCTCTTCCTCTTCATCTATTACCTCTCTTACTATCTCTTCCTCCACCCTCTCTCTTACTATCTCTTCCTCCACCCTCTCTCTTACTATCTCTTCCTCCACCCTCTCTCTTTCTATCTCTTCCTCCACCCTCTCTCTTTCTATCTCTTCCTCCACCCTCTCTCTTTCTATCTCCGACTCTCTTCCCCTCTTCTTCTTCTTCCTTTCTAGACTATTCCTCCGGACCAGGAGCTGCTGGTTTGGTACGGAAATTCCCACAACACATTCCTGGGGATTCCCGGCGTTCCCGGACTGGAAGACCCGGAGGCACAGAAAAAGTCCAAGTCCAGTGGTGAGATAACAACTACACAACTAAACAACCGCGTACCGAAATGGACAGTATTGCATGGCATGGCCAAGCATAGCATAGCATAACACCCATTAACAACATTACTAAGTGGTATGCACACACACAATACAGCACAGCATCCTGATGATAAGTCATTACAGGATGATTAGTACAGGTTTACATTATCCTGAACCTAACATAACTGAGGAATATTCACAGTGTCTAATTACTATCACTGTACCTGTTTCTGCTCTGATTGGTCCAGACGACTTCCATATGTGCGATGGCTCCTCCCCCTCTGGCAGCTCATTGGCCACAGCCAGCCGCATGCGCTGCGTCATCTGTCACCGCGGCTTCAACTCGCGCAGCAACCTGCGCTCCCACATGCGCATCCACACGCTGGACAAGCCCTTCGTCTGCCGCTTCTGCAACCGCCGCTTCAGCCAGTCGTCCACGCTGAGGAACCACGTGCGCCTGCACACCGGGGAGCGCCCCTATAAGTGCCACGTCTGCCAGAGCGCCTACTCCCAGCTGGCCGGCCTGCGGGCGCACCAGAAGAGCGCAAGGCACAGGCCCGGGGGCACAGGACCGCCTGGGGGCATGGGGGCGCACTCCCCTCCCCCTCCACCCCCTATGACAGGAGTTCCACACCACCCAGCCTCTCTGGTACACCACCTCACAGCCATGGTGCTGTGAGGGTTAGGGGGGAGAGGACAGGGGGGTTAGGGGGGAGAGGACAGGGGGGTTAGGGGGGAGAGGACAGGGGGGTTAGGGGGGAGAGCCTCTCTGGTACACCACCTCACAGCCATGGTGCTGTGAGGGTTAGGGGGGAGAGGGCCGGGGGGTTAGGGTGAGGGGGGAGAGGACAGGGAGGTTAGGGTTAGGGGGAGAGGACAGGGAGGTTAGGGGGGTTAGGGGGAGAGGACAGGGAGGTTTAGGGTTAGGGGGAGAGGGGGGGAGGGAGGGCAGGGGGGTTAGGGGGGTTAGGGGGGAGAGGACAGGGAGGTTAGGGTTAGGGGGGAGAGGACAGGGGGGTTAGGGTTAGGGGGGAGAGGACAGGGAGGTTAGGGTTAGGGGGGAGAGGGCAGGGGGGTTAGGGGGGAGAGGACAGGGAGGTTAGGGTTAGGGGTTAGGAGGGGGAGAGAGGACAGGGGGGTTAGGGGGAGAGGACAGGGAGGTTAGGGTTAGGGGGGAGAGGACAGGGGGGTTAGGGGGGAGAGGACAGGGAGGTTAGGGTTAGGGGGGAGAGGACAGGGGGGTTAGGGGGGAGAGGACAGGGAGGTTAGGGTTAGGGGGGAGAGGACAGGGGGGTTAGGGGGGAGAGGACAGGGAGGTTAGGGTTAGGGGGGAGAGGACAGGGGTCTTAGGGGGGAGAGGACAGGGGGGTTAGGGTTAGGGGGGAGAGGACATGGAGGTGGTGTACCACCCAGCCTCTCTGGTACACCACCTCACCGCCATGGTGCTGTGAGGGTTAGGGGGGAGAGGGCAGGGGGGTTAGGGGGGAGAGGGCAGGGGAGTTAGGCTTAGGGGGGAGAGGACAGGACTGTGAAGGTTAGGGGGGCATTAGATATGTATAATTGATATTCTCTGGTCTTGTTTCAGTGCACTTAAAATAATATCTTATTGTGACAATTACAAACACTTGAGAAATGATTCCAATGTTTCATTGGAACACAGAAATGTGGAAGTGGTGTGGTCCATTTGATGCGAGCCCTTCTGTAAGAGCCTCACTCAGTGTGTGAGGCGGTCTGCTTCAGGTTTGCATGCAGTTAGTTCAGTCGGTTGTAATGGCTGTCTTTGGCCAGTAGAGAGCGCTGAGGAAATGGAGAACCTGTCCACATGAAGATGAGGACTCCAGTCTGTAGTGCCTTACAACTGCTTCAAACACAAATACTCGCGATATCAAAGTGAAAGGATTTTTTCCAAAAAGGAATAGTGGTGAATTACAGATTGTAACTGTCAGTATTAATATAATCCCTGTGTGAAATGGATACTGATTATGTGTAAATATTATATAAATATAAACCTTTAGGGGAAATGTCAATATTATCTTGAGATGTGTTTTACTGGGAGAATTTAAAAATAAACTTTCAATTTATCTCTATATATGAATGTGTCAGTAAAAACAAAACTTGCTACAGTATATTAATAATGATGCTACTGTTGTCTTCTGCATGAATAACATTGTATCCCCTGACATTCCAAATAAACAATTCCATGCATAATAATAATAATAATAACAATAATAACAATAATAATAATTGATTTCTAGACACCCAAAACACTTTACACTGTAGGGGTAGACTCAACAGTTTGGTCGTAGACGATAAGAGGTCTAAGCCCCGTCTAACTGAACTGAGCTAACAGTTTGGTCGTAGACGATAAGAGGTCTAAGCCCCGTCTAAGTGAACTGAGCTAGTAGGCAGGGCCCCCTTACTCTTCTAGTCTGGTCTGTCAATCAGCCTGCAGTGTGAGGCTATGGGTTAGGGTTGTGCTCAGTATCTCGTGTTCCACTAGTCTTTATCTCATTAATCTAATAGTTGTGTGAGCATTCCTGCCTACCTGAACAACATTTAAAACACTTGTATCAATTCAAAATTCAAGACAGTGTTAAACTTGAGCATACGCACCACCCTAGATCATGATGATGAGGACTGAAGTATTATTTATCCTTCCTGGTTCTGCTCTATGCTCAGGTTCCACCACAAGAGGGAGCAACCATAACCCAGTGTTAGCATTGACTGATGATTGGAGGGCTAGGGTTAGGGTTATCCATAAGCCAATGTTAGCATATAAAGCTGAATGGAGGGTTAGGGTTATCCATAAACCAATGTTAGCATATACTACTGAATAGAGTAGGGAATTAGGATTGTAACCCAATGGTAGCATATAAAGCTGAATGGAGGGTTAGGGTTATCCATAAGCCAATGTTAGCATATACTACTGAATAGAGAGGTAGGATTGTAACCCAATGTTAGCATATACTGCTGAATGGAGGGTTAGAGTTATCCATAACCCAATGTTAGCATATACTACTGAATAGAGAGTTAGGATTGTAACCCAATGTTAGCATATACTACTGAATAGAGAGTTAGGATTGTAACCCAATGTTAGCATATACTGATGAATGGAGGGTTAGAGTTATCCATAACCCAATGTTAGCATTTACTACTGCATGCAGGGGTGAGTATACACAACCTCTCCCTTTTGAAATCCTACATGCATTTCGAACTTTTAAAGTTATAGATGGTTAATGTATTTCTAACTAGACAGGAAGGGGTTAAAGACTTTTAAAACAGTATTATATGTTGATGGCTGAGCATACAATAGCTTTGCTGGGATCGACCTTGATGGATATCTCTCTAAAAACAAACAGCAGAATGTGTTGGGACATCCGCCTGTCAACAGAGAGACGCTCTGAGTCAACTGAACTTTGTTTCCTGACGGGAACCGTTTTCACTGTCCAAGCCTGATCATTAGGGAGCCCCTCTCTCTCTCACTCTTAGTTTCTCCTCTGGTGTTTATACCAGTCAGAGGGCATACAAAAGTCTTTGTTTTCTGCTTCCTCTCGTCTAGTTTTCTAACTCTTAGTAGCCAGGCCATTCCGTTCTGGTCACGATAGAAGCAGAAGTGCGTCTAGTTTTATAATTTAGTCATTTTAAAACTTGTCTCTGCGTGGTGGTCGACGCTGGACTGTTATAGGGGCCTTTCAGACTAGGGACTCGGGCGCGGATCCGAGTACACTTGACCCCAAAGTCCAGTTCATTTGACTAGTGTGTACACTCTGTACCGTGCCCGGGTACACTTGAAAAGGTGGTCTCAAGTAGGCCTACGGTCCGCATCAATTGTGAACTCTAACCGTACCAAAACACGGAAGTGGACTTCATAACTATAGTTCGATCACGTTTAAATACGGCCGTGAAATGATCTTTGGTCAACTGCAGAACTTAAATTCCTACTTGAAATTTGGCAGACAAATATATCCATACTCCTATCATTCGAAATCTACGTATGTGTGCAGCACGCGCTGATCTCATCCTCTGCCCTGCACCACAGTTGGAAGGCAGACGAGAAGATCGTTCATTACCTCAATCTTAACCAACATATTAATAATAGGTATAGTGGGAAAGCAGACTCCACTGTATGGGCTTAATCGAAATCGGACACGGTACAAATCAATCGCACCTAATGTGATAGCGCCCCACAATGCTCTATTTTCTTTCTCAAACGGGCACAAAAAAGTCCAGTGTTCAAGTGAAATCGCTGTTGCCATTATTTTTGACGGTAAAACGTTGGCGATGGTCGATTTGCTTAGGACGGTTCCTAGCTGGGTGAAATGACCCGGAAGTATCTAAGTGGCAGCCATGATAAGTACTGGTCGAATTCTCTTAAGTGCTAAGGAAAGGTGCTTCAATCCTTCCTAACTTGTGTACTTTAGCATAGGATACACTGGACCATCCTTTACGGAAAGGAAAGAAGCAAATGCCGCCCCACAATTCCTTGTGGCAGCAATATTTAAAGCAACACCATTCAGCTGTTGATCGACATGACCGACAAGGGATGCAGATCGTATAACCTAGTTGTTCATTAAACATTTTCCATCTTATGTTATGCCCTATCTTGCTAATATGCTTAAATGTTTTCAAATGTCCCATGTTAACAAACTTAAGAATCATAATATGTAACTATAGTAGCAGATTTGTATGCCTAACATACATAACTTACATACATTTGACGATTAGGCTTCATACAATTATGCGTGGCGATCAATATGAGTTGACAGGGGGATGAGGACGTGAGCAACCATTCTCAATGTGACATATTTCGTTTCACTTTTGTGACAGTTAGCCTATATTCCCTTTTTTTATTTAAATTCCAACCTTGGTAATAAAGTAGGCTTGTATATTTA
Organism: Galaxias olidus; assembly: GCA_026901105.3. Taxonomy (NCBI): domain Eukaryota; kingdom Metazoa; phylum Chordata; class Actinopteri; order Galaxiiformes; family Galaxiidae; genus Galaxias; species Galaxias olidus. Next base: position 46,244 of record JAPMUY010010670.1, read on the forward strand.
GGCCTATCTGGCTTGCCCGCACGTTTATATAGGCTATAAAACAACACGGTGACAATGCACCGGTAGCAAGTAGTTAAAATGAGCTATTTGTAGGCTACAATAATCTACGGGACATTGTAGTTTCTACACGAACGACCCACGAAAACCACCGTCACATGATCACGTAGCCAAGTGTAAGAGCAGTCGGATTCCTTTAACAACGCGATTGTCTTTTCCTAAGTCCTTATGAGTTATATTTCATGTCTTTCCGTAACCCCATGCCGTTTTCCCTCGGGGTTAAGGGAAAGTACATAGTGAAAGTCATTAGGACGTACTTTATTGAAGAATTGGATACAGCCAAATATATATTTAAAATGCGTGTCATGTACTTTACTTGAATCGAAAATGAATCCAAAGGTTCCATCGTGGCGTTTCAACTCTGACTATTCCAAGGCCTCTGGAAAATATTCAGCAAAAAAAAAGAAAATCTAAAATATATATGTAAATCCAAAAAAAGAAAAAAAAGATCTGCCCCTTCGAAGTTTTCCGTGCCTTCGTTTCTTCAGGACAGCTGTAAAACAAACTTCATTCTCCATTATGGCTTGCTTGGTTTGTTTTGGTTTAGATTTCAGTGGCGTTGATTGAAATCCAAAAAGCATGACACATTTTCATTGTTCTGTATGGTATTGTCAGTCAGTTTAGCTACTATTACATAGACCTAAAACGCATTAAATTTATCTGTACCGAACCATCAGTCAATCTAGCTGTTGTATTCTTGACTGTAGCTGGGTCATTTTAAGTATCAAGGCAATTAGGGCCATATTAATGCAACTGCGGATTTGAAAAACTTTTCATTTAAAATACTTCTGCTAATAAAGAACTTAATGTGCATGATAAGAGTTTGAGGTATCCTATCAATTGCCATGAAAAAAGCTGGACCTTTGCTTTCATCTTTTGTTTTCCTGTATTTGTTATGTCTACCAAAGCCTTGGTTTCTAGATTGCGTTGAGTGGCATGTTCAGTATTTGTGACAACAGATTAAGCATGCATGAAAAATCAGTGCATCAAGACAACAAGATGTATTTATTAGTCAGAAGGGTTTATTGTCCATTGTTTAAGTTTGCAAAGCAGACTGCAGAAATGAGCAGATCAGCTACTTCCAAAAGTCGTATGGAATTAGACAACTTTAATAAAAGCAAAATTCCAGATCATCATTATTATAAATTAAATATAATATAGGAGTTTGTTAGGCAGAGAGCGGTGAGTTTTTGCAAGATCAATTGGGCGAGAACTGTGGGGGGAGGCAAGGAAAACGATAGCCTAGAAGTTCAACGAGAGAATATGCCTGTTTATTGCCGCTATATAGCCTAAATAAACAGATATGTACAAATAATAGTGAGCAATGATCTTGAGGTACTTTTTCAATGTTTAATATTGTAGCCTTAATTTAGGTTAATTTAGGTAAACGACCACATAACTGTAAAGGCAGTGGGTTTTTCAAAGTAGCCTATCTGTAGCAACATATCCATTATTTATCTCATGGTAAAAAAATAAACTAATGTCAAAGTTGGCCATAAGAGGTTTTTGCTTTTTAAAGACTGCGGAAGGCTACACGAAAGTGTCAACTCGGTAAAATGTAAAAAAAAAAAAATCTGCACTAACACTATACATTTTAGAAAACTGACCATTTATTAATTATTTTTGATTCCTAAACGTTTACTAAATAACATAAAATCTGAAGATTTGACTGTCTAATCACTTGTTTAAAAAAAACAGAAAATGGTTTTGACCTGCCTACTCCTAGTGTAATTTCGGAAATTCCCAGGCATCAAAAGAAGTAGATGAGTAACTAGGTTCCTCTCTCCCTCTGTTGTCCCCCTCTCTCCTCAGTGTGTTTGTAGCTGTAGTGGAAGCTGGAGCTAGCAGCCGCTGAACATGAGGTCCCACCAGGTTCTGTTTCTGTGTCTGTTGTCTGCCTGCTGGTCACCCTCCGCTCAGGATAGCCGATCGTAAGTCACCTAGCAAAAAATATTGACACAGAATGCCCATTGGAGCCTTTGAAAATGCAAATGAAAATGGGATGATCTATGTTACGATTCAATGAACACATACGAATGTGGAAAGTGATAATGCAATTGTGGAATTGCATTTGCATTTTCAAGTTTACATTTTCATTTGAATAAAGTCCCTTATGGGCTTCCATATCTCTGTCTTTCAGTCACCTAGCTACCTCACTGTGTCTCTTTCAGTCACCTAGCAACCTCTCCGTGTCTGTATTTAAACCACCTAGCAACCTCACTGTGTCTCTCTCTTTCAGTCACCGGATGTGTGGCTTTTGATAAATCAATGTAAATATGCACATTCAAAATGACTGACCTTTGGCAGATGCCAATTTGTAAAATTAATATTTTATTCTAAGGTATGTGCTGAACCCCACCACCAATCTAGACTGGGGACAAAATAAAAACCGAAGCGACTCCCAAACATTTAAGCTACAGTATGTAAGTTTGAATTTCGAGCAATAAATTACATTGGTTATGTTTTTTTACGTTTATTACATACATCCTTGAGGATATCATTAAACCAAATGCTCAGAGAGAAGGTGCGCTATATATGCGCGCCCTAGGCCCTGTATTCAGCTTTTAAAAAAATCGAGGGACAACCGCCTATCCCCAACCAATCAGGAGAGTTTTTGCAAGGAGTAAGGGCTACCTGCCTGTCAATCACCTCGCGTGCACACTCCAAGGTAAAATCCCTGTTTACAGCGTCACCCTCCAAACAAGCTTGTTGTTACAATTCCTGTTGCAGACGAAAGTAGCAGCGTATGAACTAGTAATTGTAAGGCGGCTGAAGTCATTGCATGTCGTAGCAAAAGACTTGGCTTGTCAAATTGCCAAGACAGTTTTAGAACGTTATGAAGTATCGCACCAGATTTATGTCAAAAAGGCATTATTCGTTTACATGCATATGTTGGATATACTCGGCAACGTAGCTATGATGCAAAATCGCAGCTAAATAAAAACGAGTGTCATGCACTAGCTCATACTAATAGGGGAAGCAAATTGTGAAATTGTTTTTGTTAACGTTATCTTACTGTATGTCGTTACCAGGGAAACGGTCATTTGTGTCTGTGTTCGTTGCTTTGGTGTGAACCACTCAGTTTTAGAGCATTTACGATCAGACGTTCGGGATTATTTTGTTTCTCACATCAGAATTATACCAGATCAAAAAGCAATCGCTTTTTGCGTTGTTGATGAGAACCAAAAATATGCACAACATACAGATGATTTATGAAACACTGCCTTGCTCAGGCTCATAGTCAGAGCGCGCACTATGTGTGTGGGATGGGCCAAGAGGGAAAGGAGAGACCAAAAACTCAAGAGGTTGGCCTTTTTGAGTGTTGTGATTCAAATTCTTGCAATTTTTTTCCCCAATTCTCTAGAACTAACATACTGCACCTTTAAATGAACGTATGAACTGTCTAAACCCCACCAGAGAGGAGGCAAAGCTGAGGATCCTGGACTACCTCAGTATCAAGTCTCCATGTTTCTAGCTAACTGAGAGAGAAATAAATATCTTCATTGTTTTAAATACTGCCAGAAAGGTGGCAGTGAAGGCAGAGGTTTTCGACGGATCGGACCCGGGTGGCAGAGGCTGGCTTTGGGGACGTGGAACGTCACCTCTCTGGGAGGGAAGGGGCCGGAGCTTGTGCGGGAGGTGGAGCGCTACCAGCTGGATCTGGTGGGGCTTACCTCTACGCACAGCCTCGGCTCTGGAACCTCACTTCTGGATAGGGGTTGGACTCTATTCTTCTCCGGAGCTCCCCAGGGTGAGAGGCGCAAGGCTGGTGTGGGGATACTTACGAGTCCCCGGCTAAGTGCCTCTATGTTGGAGTTTACCCCAGTGGACGAGAGGGTCGCCTCCCTACGCCTGCGGGTCATGGGGGGAAAACTCTGACTGTTGTCTGTGCCTATGCACCGAACAGCAGTTCGGAGTATTCGGCCTTTTTGGAGACCCTGGATGGAGCCTTGTATGGGGCTCCTGAGGGGGACTCTGTAGTCTTGCTGGGGGACTTCAACGCACATGTGGGCAATGATGGAGACACCTGGAGAGGCGTGATTGGGAGGAACGGCCTCCCCGATCTGAACCCGAGTGGTGGCTTGTTATTGGACTTCTGTGCTGGTCATGGAATGGCCATAACGAACACCATGTTCGAACATAAGGATGCTCATAAGTGTACCTGGTACCAGAGCACCCTAGGCAGAAGGTCGATGATCGATTTTGTTATCGTATCATCGGACCTGAGGCCATATGTTTTGGACACTCGGGTGAAGAGGGGGGCAGAGCTGTCAACTGATCACCATCTGGTGGTGAGTTGGGTCAGGTGGCGGGGGAAGCCTCTGGACAGACCTGGTAAGCCCAAGCGTGTAGTGCGGGTGAACTGGGAACGTCTGGAGGAGTCCCCGGTCCGGGAGGCCTTCAACTCACACCTCCGGCGGGGCTTCTCTGGCATCCCTGTGGAGGCTGGGGGCATTGAACCGGAGTGGGCGATGTTCAAAGCCTCCATTGCTAAAGCTGCGTCTGAGAGTTGTGGTCTCAAAGTCTTAGGTGCCTCAAGGGGCGGTAACCCTCGAACATCCTGGTGGACACCGGTGGTCAGGGGAGCCGTCCGATTGAAGAAGGAGGCCTTCCGGGACATGCTGTCCCGGGCGACTCCGGAGGCAGTTGCAAGGTACCGACAGGCCCGAAGGACTGCAGCCTCGGCCGTGGCAGAAGCAAAGCAGCGGGTGTGGGAGGAGTTCGGAGAAACCATGGAGAAGGACTTTCGGCTGGCGCCAAAGCGGTTCTGGAAGACCATCCGACACCTCAGGAGGGGAAAGCAGGGAACCATTCAAGCTGTATACAGTAAGGATGGGACGTTGTTGACCTCAACTGACAAGGTGATTGGGAGGTGGAAGGAGCACTTTGAGGAACTCCTGAACCCGACAAACCCACCCTACATAGTAGAGACAGGGCTGGAGGATGATGGGGGATCAGCATCAATCTCCCTGGCGGAGGTCACTGAGGTAGTCAAACAACTCCACAGTGGCAAAGCCCCAGGGGTTGATGAGATCCGCCCAGAAATGCTGAAGGCTTTGGGTGTTGAGGGACTGTCATGGATGACACGTCTCATCAACATTGCGTGGGAGTCGGGGACAGTACCTAAGGAGTGGCAGACCGGGGTGGTGGTTCCCCTGTTCAAAAAGGGGGACCGGAGAGTGTGTGCCAACTACAGAGGCATCACATTACTCAGCCTCCCCGGGAAAGTATACTCCAGGGTGCTGGAAAGGAGGGTTCGACCGATAGTCGAACCTCGGATTGAGGAGGAACAATGCGGTTTCCGGCCTGGTCGTGGAACAACGGACCAGCTTTTTACCCTCGCGAGGATCTTTGAGGGGGCCTGGGAGTATGCCAATCCGGTCTACACATGTTTTGTGGATTTGGAGAAGGCGTATGATCGGGTTCCCCGGGAGATACTGTGGGAGGTGCTGCGAGAGTATGGGGTGAGGGGGTCTCTACTCAGAGCCATCCAATCTCTGTACTCCCAAAGCGAGAGCTGTGTCCGGGTCTGCGGCAGTAAGTCGGACTCGTTTCCGGTGAGGGTTGGCCTCCTCCAAGGCTGCGCTTTGTCACCTATCCTGTTTGTGGTATTCATGGACAGGATCTCACGGCGTAGCCGCGGGGGAGGGGGGCTGCGGGTTGGTGGGCAGAGGATTGCATCACTGCTTTTTGCAGATGATGTGGTCCTGATGGCATCATCAGTCTGCGACCTGCAGCACTCATTGGATCGGTTCGCAGCCGAGTGTGAAGCGGCTGGGATGAGGATCAGCACCTCCAAATCTGAGGCCATGGTTCTCAGCAGGAAACCGATGGATTGTCTACTCCAGGTAGGGAATGAGTCTTTACCCCAAGTGAAGGAGTTCAAGTATCTTGGGGTCTTGTTCTCGAGTGAGGGTAAAATGGAACGAGAGATGGGCCGGAGAATTGGAGCAGCGGGTGCGGTGTTGCAGTCGCTCTATCGCACCGTTGTGACGAAGAGAGAGCTGAGCCAGAAGGCAAGGCTCTCAATCTACCGGTCTATCTTCGTTCCTACTCTCACCTATGGTCATGAAGGGTGGGTCATGACCGAAAGAACGAGATCGCGGATACAAGCGGCGGAAATGAGTTTCCTCCGGAGGGTGGCTGGCATCTCCCTTAGGGATAGGGTGAGAAGTTCAGCCATTCGTGAGGGACTCGGAGTAGAGCCGCTGCTTCTTTGCGTAGAAAGGAGCCAGTTGAGGTGGTTCGGGCATCTAGTAAGGATGCCAACTGGCCGCCTCCCTAGGGAGGTGTTCCAGGCACGTCCAGCTGGGCGGAGGCCGCGGGGCAGACCTAGGACCAGGTGGAGGGATTATATCTCCACACTGGCCTGGGAACGCCTTGGAATCCCCCAGTCAGAGCTGGTTAATGTGGCCCGGGAAAGGGAAGTTTGGGATGCCCTGCTTGAACTGCTACCTCCGCGACCCGACCCCGGACAAAGCGGATGACGATGATGATGATGATGATGTTTTAAAGACTGAAAGAGATTTATTTTCAACAAAATCACATATTATTTTAATTAACATAACATGCAAAATATAAGGAACTCTGATTGGTGAAATCTATTTAGCCCCGCCCCCTGCCTTTGTCAGAGGTTTGCTGACATGCTCAGTCTGCTCCCTCTGCGCTCTATGATGACCTCACACATCCACATTAGTCTGCTCCCTCTGCGCTCTATGATGACCTCACACATCCACATTAGTCTGCTCCCTCTGCGCTCTATGATGACCTCACACATCCACATTAGTCTGCTCCCTCTGCGCTCTATGATGACCTCACACATCCACGTTAGTCTGCTCCCTCTGCGCTCTATGATGACCTCACACATCCACGTTAGTCTGCTCCCTCTGCGCTCTATGATGACCTCACACATCCACGTTAGTCTGCTCCCTCTGCGCTCTATGATGACCTCACACATCCACGTTAGTCTGCTCCCTCTGCGCTCTATGATGACCTCACACATCCACGTTAGTCTGCTCCCTCTGCGCTCTATGATGACCTCACACATCCACATTAGTCTGCTCCCTCTGCGCTCTATGATGACCTCACACATTAGACACGTTTTAGCTTCATGTTGTCGCTAAGTATTTGTTAGTTGGTTCCTGGTTTCCATGCAATAAGTAAATACATGTGCCTCCAAGTAAATTGGAAAGATAAATCTGGCGGCAGCCACAGCCAGTGTTAAAGGGCCCATAATGTAGACAATCATACATTTTTGTGTGCTTCCTTAGTGTCTATGAAGCACATAAAAAAGTATTTGAACCCAAAAAAAATTACGTTATATTTTTTATTAATCATTCTAGGGTGCCTCTTTCTTCCCTTCCAACTCACATGCCGTTTTCAGTGGTTATGTTATTGGCTAGGGATAGTAACATTCCGCTGTTGTCATGGCTGCGGCCGGAGTAGTTCATCCTTACTAAATACTAGCCTGAGTCAGTGATTGACCAATTGGACTGACTCCCATTTATACGTCACAAATTGCTGCTGTAAAATAGGGTTGCTGTGTTGTCAGAGGCGAACTAGAGAAAATGCACAAGGCACAGATTTAACTTTTTCATGTTGTTGGTACAATCCCTCAAAGTGTAAAATCTATGCATGACAAAGAAGTGGTCCCTTTAATATTTTTACCAGAATAATCACGATCCAATTGAGAAATGATCTGTGTATTTTTAAGAGGCACTGTTTGTGTGCATCCACAGGGATAGGGTTAGGGGTTAAAGGGTTAGTGGGTTTTAGCTGCTGGTTGTGGGTGCGAGGGAGGGCTCAAACATGATTACCCCTCAAACAGACATATCTCTCCTCTCTCTTCAGGAACCCCTCAGACATATCTCTCCTCTCTCTTCAGTTAACCCATAAACAGATATCTCTCCTCTCTCTTCAGTTACCCCTCAAACAGATATCTCTCCTCTCTCTTCAGTTACCCCTCAAACAGATATCTCTCCTCTCTCTTCAGTAACCCCTCAAACAGACATATCTCTCCTCTCCTCAGGTATTTGGTCTCTGCTCCTAAGTCTTTGCGTGTGGATGCCAGGGAGCGGGTGGTGGTCCAGTTGTTTGGCTACAGTGAGGAGTCTCTGGTTCAGGTGCTCCTGAAGAGCTCCATGGCTTCAGACCACGTGCTGTACGACCAGACCCAGCTCCGCCTCAACGCTCAGAACCAGTTCCAGGACGCGGCCTCGCTCAGGGTGAGAGGCCTGACCTACAACCTAATGTTGACCCTGTCCTAAGAGTCAGATCTCCTTTACATATTAACCCTAGAGGTGCTGTGTTGTAGATCTCTGAGGGCGCGCTGGCCAAAGAGGCCACTCAGGTGGTGCTGCACGTGCTCTCCATGGACATCAATCAGCACAAGAGCATCCCTGTGTCCCGGAGGAATGGCTTCCTCTTCCTCCAGACAGACAAACCTCTGTACACTCCGGGACAGGCTGGTGGGTGAGGGGGTGGTGGGAGATTTAGTTTGTCAGTTTATACGTGTGAGAGAGGAATACAACGAGTTAGCTTGACTGGCTGATGTGTGTGTGTGTGTGTGTGTGTGTGTGTGTGTGTGTGTGTGTGTGTGTGTGTGTGTGTGTGTTTTACTTTATCTCTCTTTTTTATCACAGTGAAGGTGCGGGCGTTCTCTCTAAACGAGGAGCTGAGTCCAGCACTTCGCCCAGTCTTCCTAACCTTTAGCGTGAGTGTTGTAATATCTAATCTAGACCAGCAGAGGGCAGTATTTAGCCTTCAGCGTGAGTGTTGTAATATCTAATCTAGACCAGCAGAGGGCAGTATTTAGCCTTCAGCGTGAGTGTTGTAATATCTAATCTAGACCAGCAGAGGGCAGTATTTAGCTTTCAGCGTGAGTGTTCCATACCACCAGAGTGGGTATGGAAGTCTATAGCGGCCAAAATTCAAAAAGGCAAACTCAAAAATGTTAAAGCAATAATGGGATTGCAATTTCGATTTCAAATTATGTGCGCATAATCTGGGTCATAATTAAAATCCAAATGTAAAAGATGTGTTTGTTTTTTCATTTTTATGTTGGTGTATGGCCAATGTATGCCAAATTTAAAATGAAAGAGCATTGTCTATTTGACTTTTAGTTTCGCATGTCCTGTACACAATATATTTCTGTCACAAATAATGCAGTAACAAGCAGTAAATGAAATGCCACAGTGAACAGTGCCTTGTCATTTGAGCATTCACTTTTTAATTTTCAATGTGGCAAGGTTGTTGCGTACAGTACATGCGAAACTAAAAGTCAGATGGACAATGCTTTTCCATTTTAAATTTGGCATACATTGGCCGTACACCAACATGAAAATGAAAATACAAACACATCTTTTGCATTTGGATTTTAATTATGACCCAGATGATGCGCACATAACTTGCAATTGAAATTGCAATCCCATTATTGCTTTAGCATTTTCGAGTTTGACTTTTCATTTGATTTTTGGCCGCTATAGACTTCCATAAGAGGGCAGTATTTTAACCTTTAGCGTGAGTGTTGTAATGACTAATCCAGACCAGCAGAGGGCAGTATTTAACTTTCTGCGTGATTGTTGTAATGACTAATTCAGACCAGCAAGAGGGCAGTATTTAACCTTCAGCGTGAGTGTTGTAATGACTAATCCAGACCAGCAGAGGGCAGTATTTAACTTTCTGCGGGATTGTTGTAATAATTAATTCAGACCAGCAGAGGGCAGTATTTAACCTTCAGCGTGAAAGATTCTTTGTCGGCCACTGTTGCATGTCGCCAATTGTATGTTCTTGCAGAACCTGAGGCTCCAGTTTGTGGACTCCAGTTCTACAACCCTAGCCTAGATGTTCTTGCGAATTGGAAAGGTTTAACCAAAGCTCTATTTAAGTAGTTACGGTTTTAAAAGGTTTATTCTACCAAAATACTATTTTCTCAGAGTTTATTCTACCAAAATACTATTTTCTCACAGTTTATTCTACCAAAATACTATTTTGCCTAACTCCTTATAGTTTTAAAGATTTATTCCACCCAAATACTAGCTTTCATAGATTTATTCCACCCAAATACTAGTTTATTTCTAACCAAAATAAACATGGAATCATATGCAATAGTTTTTGCGGTCACTAGATCTCAAGGTTGGAGAGGCGAGAAAGACACAAAGACGACTGCAGTCATATTCAAGATTATACATTTATAGATCCAACAGGTACAATACACAGGTACAATACACAGGTAAAATACAGGTGCCATACCCTTTTTCAAAACGCTCCAACACCACCACTGCCAAATCAAAGGCATGTCCATCTGAAAGAAATGTGGCAGTGATGATGAAAAGCTTTATATTATAATGTGTCCTTTCTCTTCAAGATCAATAGTATGTTGAAACCTAAGCAACATTGTAAGTAAGAAATATTTTCTTTGGTTATTTCATTTTAATGGCAGCACGGTGGCTCGGTGGTTAGCACTGTTGTCTCACAGCAAGAAGGTCCTGGGTTCAATTCCAACCTGACCCAAGGGCCTTTCTGTGTGGAGTTTGTATGTTCTCCCTGTGTTCGCGTGGGTTTCCTCCGGGTACTCTGGTTTCCTCCCACAGTCCAAAAGCATGCAGGTTAATTGGTGACTTTAAATTGCCCGTAGGTGTGAGTGTGAGTTGTTCTCTATCCCTATGTGTCAGCCCTGTAATAGACTGGTGACCTGTCCAGGGTGTACCCCGCCTCTCGCCCTGTGTGGGCTGGGATAGACTGGTGACTTGTCCAGGGTGTACCCCGCCTCTCGCCCTGTGTCGACTGGGATAGTTCCAGCCCCCCCGCGACCCTGCAAAGGATAAGCGGTATAGCTAATGGATGGATGGATGGATGGATTTCATTTTACAAACTGACCTCCTGGATTTCAAACCCTTGAAACAATGGAAAGGGTATACTGGAACAGATGGAAAACAAAGCATTTTATTAACAATGTTGACAAAAGTAGACAATAGGTTTTGGTTTTTGGGAGACAGTGTTTGGTTAGTGTTAGTATTAGTAGGAGTTCACAAAGTGTCAACCCGGTAAAATTAAATATCTTTTTTTCGACACTAACACTCTATATTTTAGACAAACTGACAATGTATACATTTTTTTTACAAAAATGTTTACTAAATAACTTTAAATCTAAAGATTTGACTGTCTAATCAGACATTTTGAGTAAACGTGAAAATGCTTTTGACCTACCTTCTATTCGCTACACACGTTTCGGATAACTAACTTTATTCCAGTATTATTTAGTCCAATTCAATACACCAAAATTATTTGTAACTTTTTATTTTCAAAACAAATGAACCATTATTCACATTCAGTCAATACTCACACGCTTACTGTCCGCCGTCACTTGACGATGTGTCCAGAAATTCATTGAGTAATGGTTATCCAATTCGGTAGGTGGCGCTGTCGCCAAAATTTACGGTCCTACAACCGGCCTGGGGTCCTAGAACTGGAGCAATACTGTAGCTTGATGCTACCATAGATATTCTTCTCAAGCTACCACTTTGCAATTGCAGATTGTGAAGTTTAACAATGCGGTACTGCCTCAACTTGTAGTAGTAGTAATTTATATTCGGTCATTATTTTTGATTTTCCTAAAGGAATGCACTTAGAAAAAAATTGGTAACAAAATCATTAAATCCAAAAGAAAACAAACTAAATAATAAAAAAAATACTGGCACTGGAGTTTAATATTTGTTGACCAATTGTGTCTTCATTAATTGTCATTCATACGCAATTATTCCACAAGTTTAAGTCGTGGAAGTTGCTGACAACTAGTGACACGATGCCAAAGTGATTGTCAGATGAAAACTATGGCTCAAGCTTTCCTTAGTTCATGATCTTTGGTGAACCTTTGACAAAAACAAGGCTATCTCAAAATTACTTCTGGCATGTAGCTGAATGGTGCAGCCAGTGCATCAAGATAGCAACACAAATATGGTTTACTAGATCTAACTTATTTAGGCTAGCTAGCATGTATAATCTCATGAGCACTAAACACATTCCAGCTGATAATTTTCTATAAAGTTTATTATTCAAAGAATGAGGTCATTAAGTAAATTCCATGTTTACCCCTAACTAGCGCTTTAACAATTAATCAGTAACGTTATGTTTTCGTTAGGTAGTCCTCATCACAATGATGTCAGGTCATTTTCATAACATTGTGCTATGAGAGGAAATGTATTGATAACCCGTTAATGTAAAAAGTTGCCTATAGTGGTTTTAGTCAGCAAGGTAGCCAATGTTCTGGGTGTTAGGGCCTCCAGTTTGTTTCCATGCCAACAGTCTGAAGCTCTGGTTGGTTGTCCCTGGCAGGACCCTGATCGAGAGAAGGTGGACATTGTGGAAATGACTGATTTGAATGGAGTTCCCTCCATGCAGAATCCCTTTAAGATCCCACTCAAACCTAAGTAAGACTTCAAGTAAAATAAATATTTTCCAATTGACAGTGCATTAAAAATCATTCTCAAACCAACGTAAATGTCTTACACCAACCACTGTCAAATATGTAGGAGTCACACACTGTATATTCGAAGATACATCTTAAGCTAGCGTTGCCTCCTTACTCAGAACAAATGCATATTGCTGTCTAACTCTAGTTAGGGTTAAGGTTATAGCTGTGTTGCTGTCAGTATAACGCTAGCTAAGGTTATAGCTGTGTCGCTGTCAGTATAACTCTAGCTAAGGTTATAGCTGTGTTGCTGTCAGTATAACGCTAGCTAAGGTTATAGCTGTGTCGCTGTCAGTATAACGCTAGTTAAGGTTGTAGCTGTGTTGCTGTCAGTATAACTCTAGTTAAGGTCGTAGCTGTTTCTGTCAGTATAACTCTAGCTAAGGTTATAGCTGTGTTGCTGTCAGTATAACTCTAGTTAAGGTTATAGCTGTGTTGCTGTCAGTATAACTCTAGTTAAGGTTATAGCTGAGTTGCTGTCAGTATAACTCTAGTTAAGGTTATAGCTGTGTTGCTGTCAGTATAACTGTAGTTAAGGTTATAGCTGTGTTGCTGTCAGTATAACTCTAGCTAAGGTTATAGCTGTGTCGCTGTCGGTATAACGCTAGTTAAAGTTGTAGCTGTGTTGCTGTCAGTATAACTCTAGCTTTCTAACGTTTTCTACAGGCAGGGCATCTGGTCCATTGAAGGCTCATACTCCAAAACGTTTACCACTACTGCACGGGTAGAATTTGAAGTCAAGGAATATGGTAACATGGCAGGCTAAACTTTCATAGAATCCATAGTAGATTTTCTGAAATGGTGAATTATATAATCCTGTAAAGTGTTCCAGACAGTGGGATTTGAAGCAGCAGATTATCGTGGTCTAACATAACTGTTCTGTCTCCTCCAGTACTGCCCAGTATTGTTATCAAGATGGAGCCAGAATCCAACTACATCAGCTACCAGAACTTCCATGCTTTCAACATAAAGATCTCCGCCAGGTGAATTGACACAGATGGGATTAGACAGGTCAGTTTAGACAGGTGGGTTTAGACAGGTGAGTTCAGACAGGTGGGTTCAGACAGGTGGGTTTAGACAGGTGAGTTTAGACAGGTGGGTTTAGACAGGTGGGTTTAGACAGGTGGGTTTATACAGATGGGTTTAGACAGGTGATATTAAACAGGTGAGTTTAAACAGGTGAGTTTAGACAGGCGAGTTTAGACGAGTGAGTTTATACAGGTGAGTTTAGACAGGCGAGTTTAGACGAGTGAGTTTATACAGGTGAGATTATACAGGAGAGTTTAGACAGGTGAGTTTATACAGGTGAGATTATACAGGAGAGTTTAGACAGGTGAGTTTATACAGGTGAGTTTATACAGGTGAGTTTAAACACGTAGGTTTAGACAGGCGAGTTTAGACGAGTGAGTTTATACAGGTGAGTTTAGACAGGTGAGATTATACAGGAGAGTTTAAACAGGTGAGTTTATACAGGTGAGTTTAGACAGGTGAGATTATACAGGAGAGTTTAGACAGGTGAGTTTATACAGGTGAGTTTATACAGGTGAGTTTAGACAGGAGAGTTTAGACAGGTGAGTTTAGACAGGTGAGTTTATACAGGTGAGTTTATACAGGTGAGTTTAAACAGGAGTGTTTAGAAATGTAGCAGTTTGTTTTCTTGTGTTGTAGATTAATATATAAATATATATTTGTGTATTGCTGTAGATATCTACTAAAGCTTTTTCTTTGTTGATATGTAGATATCTAATATACTGTAGCTGTTTGTTTTTTGATTTGTAGATATCAATATAGATGTTTGTTTGTTGGTTTGTTGATATGTAGATATCAATACAGATGTTTGTTTGTTTGTTTGTTGATATGTAGATATCAATACAGATGTTTGTTTGTTTGTTTGTTGATATGTAGATATCTCCATGGCGCTCCAGTAACCAACGGCGAGGCCTTTGTTCGCTATGGTTACGTCAGCGGCAAAAACCCTCCTGTCATCATCCCCTCTTCCCTTAAAAGACACGACGTGAGGGAGGGAGTGTGTGTGTGTGTGTGTGTGTGTGTGTTTGTGTAACCTCTGACCCCTGTGTAATAGAGTATGTGTGTGTAACCTCTGACCCTGTGTAACAGTGTGGGTGTGTGTGTAATCTCTAACCTAGTGTAGCAGTGTGTGTGTGTGTGTGTGTGTGTGTGTGTGTGTGTGTGTGTGTGTGTGTGTGCAACCTCTGACCCTGTGTAACAGTGTGTGTGTGTGTGTGTGTGTGTGTGTGTAACCTCTGACCTTGTGTAACAGAGTGTGTGTGTGTGTGTGTGTGTGTGTGTGTGTGTGTGTGTGTGTAACCTCTGACCTTGTGTAACAGAGTGTGTGTGTGTGTGTGTGTGTGTGTGTGTGTGTGTGTAACCTCTGACCCTGTGTAACAGAGTGTGTGTGTGTGTGTGTGTGTGTGTGTGTAATTTCTGACCCTGTGTAACAGAGTGTGTGTGTGTGTGTGTGTGTGTGTGTGTGTGTGTGTGTGTGTGTGTGTGTGTGTGTGTGTGTGTGTGTGTGTGTGTGAGTGTGTGTGTAACCTCTGACCCTGTGTAACAGAGTGTGTGTGCGTGTGTGTGTGTGTGTGTGTGTGTGTGTGTGTGTGTGTGTGTGTGTGTGTGTGTGTGTGGTTCCCTCCCTCTCAGATGACAGAGGAGGGAGAGTGTGAGGTGTTGATCGAGATGAAGGCCGCTCTGTCCTCTCTGGACGGTCCCAGGGACCTGGAGGGGCTGGCGGGGCGCTTCCTCTACGTGGCCGTGCTCGTCCAGGAAACCACAGGTAACACACTGCATTAGCTGCATTTATAAAGGACTCTAGTAGGATCCATTGTGCACATTGCATTTATAAAGGACTCTAGTAAGATCCATTGTGCTCACTGCATTTATAAAGGACTCTAGTAGGATCCATTGTGCTCACTGCATTTATAAAGGACTCTAGTAGGATCCATTGTGCTCACTGCATTTATAAAGGACTCTAGTAGGATCCATTGTGCTCACTGCATTTATAAAGGACTCTAGTAGGATCCATTGTGCACACTGCATTTATTAAGGACTCTAGTAGGATCCATTGTGCACATTGCATTTATAAAGGACTCTAGTAGGATCCATTGTGCACATTGCATTTATAAAGGACTCTAGAAGGATCCATTGTGCACGCTGCATTTATAAAGGACTCTAGTAGGATCCATTGTGCTCACTGCATTTATTAAGGACTCTAGTAGGATCCACTGTGCACGCTGCATTTATTATTTGGTAGCTTTTAAAACCAGGTCGCTGCTGATTGGGTAATACTCTGACACACCCACTAAACTAGAGAAAACATCTCAAAGGACGCTGTGCGCCGTTTCACACTGTTTCAAGGAAACATGTCGTTCAACCAGGAAACCATAGCAAACCACTAGCATGCGTGGCTGGGAGATGCTGACTGCTACGCCCCTTTTTGGTGGAAGGCCCGTCTAGGGGCAGGAAGGGTTGAACACGGCCCAGAGATTGTGGGGGTCACACGAGACCAACGGGAATATAAAAGGGGAATAAGTATTTCTTAAACGGGGTCAAAAGAAGGGAGACCACGGCTGTAGGAACAGTGCCAAATCAAAGAAACAAACAAAAGGAGCTAAACTGCCTGACACACACTGGAACTACACGAGGTGACACCGCTCCTAAACCAATGTTACTAAACGCTGTGTGATGGTAAATGTAGACCCACGAGTATCTAGACTAGCCGAGCTCCGGGAGAAAATCAAACACAGTAGAGTGTACTGGCAAAGCAGGGCTGGAATATGTAACAAAACAAAACACCGTACCGAGGACTGGTTAAACGGGAAAAAGCTACAATGAACAAAAATAAACGCCACATACAGGATCACAAAGGGCTACGGAAAACCAAACTAAAAGCTGTATGTAATAAAGTGACTAATAAAGGATTGAATGGGGGAAAACAATCTCCAGTTAACACTCACTAACAAACAAACAAACAGACAAACAACACTCTGGATAAACCCTCTAACTAACGAACAGAATACACAACACCAAAAGGATGAACCTTATTTAATTGAGGGTGAGCTAACGAACACACATGTACAGCTGTAAACATAGAATCAGAATAGATATCGCTCTGACGAGACTGCCGGGGAGAAGGGTTTAAAAGTAGACGGATGGTTTGCTGATTGGTCCGTCAACAGGTGGCTGATGGTGTGTGATGAGGGGGAGGGAACCAACGGAAAGCAGGCGGCAAATATGAATACAGGGTCGCTTCTAGTTAGGGTGACCAGATTCCCAGGAGTCAAATACGGGACAGGTGTCCCCTAGAATTTTTTAGGGACAAAATCATGGTAATTTCCTGAATTTCTGTGAATTATGGATATTAATATTGAACTTATGCACACACATGCGTGAACACACACACTAGGGTACAGTAGTAGACGGCGCTATTAAGGTGAATCACCAGTTATAGTAGTAGACTGCGCTGCTCACACACATCACCAGGTACAGTACTTGACGATGCTACTCACGTACATCTCCAGTTACTGTAGTAGACGGCGCCACAGACACATCACTAGCCCAGGGATGTTATACTATAGATGGTGATAATCATACAGTGATAACTGTCTAAATATCCTTAATATAAACTAAGAAAGCATTTATTCCTTACTTAATTTAGTTTTTGTGACATATTCAAGGACTACCTATTAGACAGCAGCTAACCTTTGGTTCTATCTCAACATCGACAGCTACCCTAGGCCTAAACATGAAATATTCACACTCCATTTCAATTAGGAGCGCGCGCTGCGCAGTCAGGCTGGTGGGGGGCAGGGATTGGATAGATTTTTGTATGTGATATGATGTGATTGGTGCTAATAGGTTGTGCACTCACTGTGTGCATGCAATGCCTGTGGAGCAGCAGACAGGACTGAGTGGGCAATGCAATGTGAACCCACAATACGGGACATTACAGTTAGAAAACCCAGTGAAAAATCGGGACAACTGAAATACGGACAAATTGTGATTTTTTCTGAATAAGTCGGGACACGTGAAAGGGGCTAAAAAACGGGACGTCTGGTCACCCTACTTCTAGTGCATACCATTATGACATTGCCCCCGGCTTTAAGAACCCTCTCTGTGTCCCAGGTGGTATAATCCAGGAAGCAGAGCTGGCTTTAACTCCCCTCTCTCTGTGTCCCAGGTGGTATAATCCAGGAAGCAGAGCTGGCTTTAACTCCCCTCTCTCTGTGTCCCAGGTGGTATAATCCAGGAAGCAGAGCTGGCTTTAACTCCCCTCTCTCTGTGTCCCAGGTGGTATAATCCAGGAAGCAGAGCTGGCTTTAACTCCCCTCTCTCTGTGTCCCAGGTGGTATAATCCAGGAAGCAGAGCTGGCTTTAACTCCCCTCTCTCTGTGTCTCAGGTGGTTTAATCCAGGAAGCAGAGCTGGCTTTAACTCACCTCTCTCTGTGTCCCAGGTGGTTTAATCCAGGAAGCAGAGCTAGCTAGTGTCAAGTTCCTGAAGTCTCCGTACAATCTGGATCTGGTGGCCACGCCCCTCTTTATAAAGCCGAGCCTGCCATACACTATCCGGGTAGGATCCTGACCCTGACCCCCTGACCTAAACCCTGACCCCCTAACCCTAACCTTGACCCCTTGACCCTAACCCTGACCCCCTGACCCTAACCTTGACCCCCTGACCCCCTGACCCTAACCCTGACCCCCTGACCCAAACCCTGACCCCCTGACCCAAACCCTGACCCCCTAACCCTAACCTTGACCCCCTGACACTAACCCTGACCCCCTGACCTTCAGCTATCTGTGCTCACTTTAGTTATTAAGATAGAGTTTATGAACGATGGACTCAACAGATTCCTCTGTGGTTTTTATGAAACCAAAGAGTCTTTCCAGAGGTGGGAACAGACCTTGGGTGCGTTGGATTAATGTTGGTTGTTGCTGTAGGTGTCAGTGAAGGACCACCTGGGTAAGCCGGTGAGCGGGGTGCCTGTGTCACTGGTTGAGCCCCAGTCTGTGAGAGAGGACAGGCTGTCCACCAGGCTAGGCTGCTCTGGACCCACGCTGAGCCGGGCCACTGGGCTGGCCCTGTTCATATGCAACCCGCCTGCAGACAGCGTCAAGGTCACCATGACAGTAGGTGTCCTCCTCCCTCCCTCCCTCCCTCTCTCTCTTCTGGCTCCCCTCCCTCTCTCCCCTCCTGCTCCCTGTCCCTCCCTTCCTCCCTCCCTCCCTAACTACTGTTGCTGTGCTGACAGGTGGTGACAGCAGTGAAGTCTCTCCCAGAGGCCAGCCAGGCAGAGCTCCCCCTAGTGGCCGTGGCGTACCACTCCCCTAACCAGCGTTACCTGTACATCGACCTGCCCGAATATTCCTCTGGGCTGCAGGTGGGCCGCTACCTGACCGTCAACGTCTACGTGACCAAGCCCCACTACCTCAGCCTGGCCTCGCTCAGCTACCTGGTGAGCCATCTATATAACCCTAACCCTAACCCCTAACCCTAACCCCTAACCTCAGCCTGGCCTCACTCAGCTACCTGGTGAGCCATCTATATAACCCTAACCCTAACCCCTAACCTCAGCCTGGCCTCGCTCAGCTACCTGGTGAGCCATCTATATAACCCTAACCCTAACCCCTAACCCCTAACCCATAGCCTCAGCCTGGCCTCGCTCAGCTACCTGGTGAGCCATCTATATAACCCTAACCCTAACCCCTAACCTCAGCCTTGCCTCACTCAGCTACCTGGTGAGCCATCTATATAACCCTAACCCTAACCCCTAACCTCAGCCTGGCCTCGCTCAGCTACCTGGTGAGCCATCTATATAACCCTAACCCCTAACCCTAACCCCTAACCTCAGCCTGGCCTCGCTCAGCTACCTGGTGAGCCATCTATATAACCCTAACCCCTAACCCTAACCCCTAACCTCAGCCTTGCCTCGCTCAGCTACCTGGTGAGCCATTTATAACCCACCTAACTTTAATCTACATATCTGTTCATACCCAACTCTTATTAACCGCCTATATATCTGTATATGGAAATTCTGATGTGTGATCCAGATGAAAGCATGATTCTGATGTGTGATCCAGATGAAAGCATGATTCTGATGTGTGATCCAGATAAAAGCATGATTCTGATGTGTGATCCAGATGAAAGCATGATTCTGATGTGTGATCCAGGTGAAAGCATGATTCTGATGTGGATCCAGATCATGATTCTGATGTGTGATCCAGGTGAAAGCATGATTCTGATGTGTATCCAGATGAAAGCATGATTCTGATGTGTGATCCAGATAAAAGCATGATTCTGATGTGTGATCCAGGTGAAAGCATGATTCTGATGTGTGATCCAGATGAAAGCATGATTCTGATGTGTGATCCAGATAAAAGCATAATATAACCAGATGAAAGCATGATTCTGATGTGTGATCCAGATAAAAGCATGATTCTGATGTGTGATCCAGATGAAAGCATGATTCTGATGTGTGATCCAGGTGAAAGCATGATTCTGATGTGTGATCCAGATGAAAGCATGATTCTGGTGATCCAGATAAAAGCATGATTCTGATGTGTGATCCAGATGAAAGCATGATTCTGATGTGTGATCCAGATGAAAGCATGATTCTGATGTGTGATCCAGATAAAAGCATGATTCTGATGTGTGATCCAGATAAAAGCATGATTCTGATGTGTGATCCAGATGAAAGCATGATTCTGATGTGTGATCCAGATAAAAGCATGATTCTGATGTGTGATCCAGATAAAAGCATGATTCTGATGTGTGATCCAGATGAAAGCATGATTCTGATGTGTGATCCAGATAAAAGCATGATTCTGATGTGTGATCCAGATGAAAGCATGATTCTGATGTGTGATCCAGATAAAAGCATGATTCTGATGTGTGATCCAGATAAAAGCATGATTCTGATGTGTGATCCAGGTGAAAGCATGATTCTGATGTGTGATCCAGATCATCTCCAGGGGTAAGACAGTTGGGTTTGGTTCGGAGGCGTTGTTGACGAGCGGGGGGTACCAGGTGCTCCGCGTCATGGTGACCCCTGCCATGGTGCCATCAGTGCGCCTGCTGGTTTATTACGTGCTGTACGGGGAACACACCTCTGAGCTGGTCGCCGACTCAATCTGGGTGGACATCAAGGACGCCTGTGTCAACGGCCTGAAGGTCTATCCGTTCACTGTAAACTAGTAGCTCTGTCTCTGTCTCTATACTCTCACTGTAAACTAGTAGCTCTGTCTCTGTCTCTATACTCTCACTGTAAACTAGTAGCTCTGTCACCTCTATACTCTCACTGTAAACTAGTAGCTCTGTCTCTGTCACCTCTATACTCTCACTGTAAACTAGTAGCTCTGTCTCTGTCTCTATACTCTCACTGTAAACTAGTAGCTCTGTCACCTCTATACTCTCACTGTAAACTAGTAGCTCTGTCTCTGTCTCAATACTCTCACTGTAAACTAGTAGCTCTGTCTCTGTCACCTCTTATACTCTCACTGTAAACTAGTAGCTCTGTCTCTGTCTCTATACTCTCACTGTAAACTAGTAGCTCTGTCACCTCTATACTCTCACTGTAAACTAATAGCTCTGTCTCTGTCTCTATACTCTCACTGTAAACTAATAGCTCTGTCTCTGTCTCTATACTCTCACTGTAAACTAGTAGCTCTGTCTCTGTCTCTATACTCTCACTGTAAACTAGTAGCTCTGTCTCAGTCTCTATACTCTCACTGTAAACTAGTAGCCCTGTCTGTCTCTACACTCTCACTGCACACTAGCAGTGTTTTCTCTGTCTCTGTTTTCTTTAAAAGTTATTTAAAAATATGTTTATAAAGGTTTAAGAAATATGTTTTTTTAAAGTTTAAAAATATTTTTTGGGTTATTTTTTCCAAGACCGAGATATCAGCCAGAGGGAGGAGCTACAAGCCAAAAGATATGCTCCTATTGGACGTGAAAATCACACAGGAAGGCCTTGTTGCCCTATCAGCAGTAGACACCGCCATCTATTCTCTCAGAGTCCCACACATGGACCCTGTCAGCAGGGTGAGGTCATAGGCTGACTGGCTGACTGGCTGACTGGCTGGCTGACTGACTGTTTGACTGACTTGGCTGGCTGGCTGGCTGGCTGGCTGACTGTTTGACTGACTTGCTGGCTGACTGACTGGCTGGCTGACTGGCTGGCTGGCTCACTGGTTTACTGGCTGGCTAGCTGGCTGGTTCACTGACTGACTGGTTGACTGACTGGCTGCCTGGCTGGCTGGCTCACTGGCTGGTTGACTGACTGGTTGACTGGCTGACTGATCAACTGGCTGGCTGACTGGCTGACTGACTGGCTGACTGACTGACAGGCGACTGACTGGTTGAGTGGTTGACTGGCTGACTGGTTGACTGACTGACTGACTGGCTGACTGGCTGACAGGCTCACTGACCAACTGGCTGGCTGACTGGTTGACAGGCTCACTGACCAGCTGGTTGACTAGCTGACTGGTTGACTGGCTGACTGATCGGCTGGCTGACTGGCTGACTGACTGGCTGACTGACTGGCTGACTGACTGGCTGGCTGACTGGCTGACTGACTGACTGGTTGAATGACTGGCTGGCTGACTGACTGGCTGACTGGCTGGCTGGCTGACTGGCTGACTGACTGACTGGCTGACTGACTGACTGAATGACTGACTGGCTGACTGGCTGACTGACTGACTGGCTGACTGACTGACTGACTGACTGACTGGCTGGCTGACTGAATGGCTGACTGGCTGGCTGGCTGACTGGCTGACTGACTGACTGGCTGACTGACTGACTGGCTGACTGGCTGACTGGCTGGCTGGCTGGCTGACTGGCTGACTGACTGGCTGGCTGACTGACTGTTCCTAATGTGCAGGTGCTGCGGCTGATTGAACAGAGTGACCTGGGGTGTGGAGGGGGCGGGGGCAAAGACAATGCTGACGTCTTCCGATTGGCTGGACTCACATTTATGACCAATGCAAATGCTGCAGACTCAGATTCTACAGGTAAACAAACAACAAACAGGCTTAACTGGCCAATCAGATCCCACCGTTCACCGTAAAATCAAACCAGAGTAATAATGAAGTTCTACCTGTGTGTGTGTGTGTGTGTGTGTGTGTGTGTGTGTGTGTGTGTGTGTTCGTTCCTTCCACAGAGTCTTGCACTGCTGCTGTACGGGCCAAGCGTCAGCTGAGCTCTCAGAAATTTAAAGAGAAAGGCAAGTAAATGTTCTGGGACAGGACAGTCTGTCAGGCTGTGTGGAGGGTTAGGGTATAATCTACCTGTCTGTCAGGCTGTGTGGGGGGTTAGGGTATAATCTACCTGTCTGTCAGGCTGTGTGGAGGGTTAGGGTATAATCTACCTGTCTGTCAGGCTGTGTGGAGGGTTAGGGTATAATCTACCTGTCTGTCAGGCTGGGTGGAGGGTTAGGGTATAATCTACCTGTCTGTCAGGCTGTGTGGAGGGTTAGGGTATAATCTACCTGTCTGTCAGGCTGTGTGGAGGGTTAGGGTATAATCTACCTGTCTGTCAGGCTGTGTGGAGGGTTAGGGTATAATCTACCTGTCTGTCAGGCTGTGTGGAGGGTTAGGGTATAATCTACCTGTCTGTCAGGCTGTGTGGAGGGTTAGGGTATAATCTACCTGTCTGTCAGGCTGTGTGGATGGTTAGGGTATAATCTACCTGTTTGTCAGGCTGTGTGGAGGGTTAGGGTATAATCTACCTGTCTGTCAGGCTGGGTGGAGGGTTAGGGTATAATCTACCTGTCTGTCAGGCTGGGTGGAGGGTTAGGGTATAATCTACCTGTCTGTCAGGCTGTGTGGAGGGTTAGGGTATAATCTACCTGTCTGTCAGGCTGTGTGGAGGGTGAAGTTTGTGACTCTTTCTTGCAGCGGAAGAGTATGGACCATTGTCAAAGTGCTGCCTGGCGGGGATGCAATACCCCCCGTCCTTTCAGACCTGCAGGGAGACGGCGGCTCAGTATCGTAGAATGCCGCGGCGCTGTCAGAATGTGTTTGAGGAGTGCTGCCTGTTCGCTCTGAATCAGAACGACGACCTGATACACGCACGGGGCGGTGAGTAGAATGGACAGCATGAACAGAAGCTCTTATCAGGCAGCCAACCACACGCTGTGTGTGTGCGTGTGTGTGTGTGTGTGTGTGTGTGTGTGTGTGTGTGTGTGTTGATAGATATGGGTCCTGAGTTTGACCAGACCCCCTCTCAGGTGCGGAGCTACTTCCCTGAAAGCTGGCTGTGGGAGGTCCAGCAGCTCAGGTAGAGAAATCAAACACAACCTAATTAAAACTTCATCTTATAGCTGGAAAGGTTTTTTTTTTTTTTTTAAATGAATGTGTGTGTGTGTGTGTGTGTGTGTGTCTGTGTGTGTGTGTGTGTGTGTGTGTGCGTGCGTGTGTGTGCGCGTGCGTGTGTGCATATGTGTGTGCGTGTGTGCGTGTGTGCGTGCGTGCGTGTATGTGTGTGCGTGCGTGCGTGCGTGCGTGCGTGCGTGCGTGCGTGTATGTGTGTGTGTGCGTGCGTGTGTGTGTGTGTGTTAATGTCCTGGTCCTCAGGTCGGGTGTCACTTCGTTACAGAGGATTCTGCCGGACTCTCTGACCACCTGGGAGATCCGTGCCGTGGGCGTGTATAACAATGGTAACAGTAACCATGGCAACAATCCTCATCTCGCTCCTGGTACATGTGAAGTGTACCCTGGGTTCAGGTATAAGTGTGTTGTGTGGTGTTTAGGTGTGTGTGTAGCTGAGCCTCTGAGCATGGCGGTGAGCCAGCGTGTCAGTGTAAATGTCCCTCTGCCATACTCCATGGTGAGGGGCCAGCAGATCCAGCTCAAAGGCTCCGTCTACAACATGGAGGAAGAGGACATGGAGGTCTCTAGTAAACACTACACTACATGGAACCATTACACCAATAAACACTACACTACATGGAACCATAACACATCTAATAAACACTACACTACATGGAACCATAACACTAATAAACATCACTACATGGAACCATAACACGTCTAATAAACACTACACTACATGGAATAACACTAATAAACATCACTACATGGAATAACACTAATAAACATCACTACATGGAACCATAACACGTCTAATAAACACTACACTACATGGAATAACACTAATAAACACTACACTATATGGAATGAATGTGCAAGTTAAGTAGACTAAATAAGACATATTTCTACCCTACTGTGTGTGCGTGTGTTTGTGCGTGTGTGTGTGTGCGTGTGTTCGTGCGTGCGTGCGTGCGTGCGTGCGTGCGTGTGTGCAGTACTGTGTGACCGTGACAGTTGGGCCAGCTGTGTGCCTGTTCCAGGGCAGCCCTTCCAAAGGGCTTCCAGAGCACCAGACCAGCCCGTGTCAGATGAGCAGCCTGAAGGGGGGCACCGTGGGCCTGGTCACCTTCATCCTGCTGCCCCTCGAGGCAGGGTCACACCCTTTGACCTTTACCCTGAAAACTACCCATGGGGTCAAGGATGTGCTGGTCAAGCAACTCAAGGTGGTGCCTGAGGGGGTCCGGAAGGAGGTGTCAGATGGGGGGAGGCTGGACCCCCAGGCCATCTATGGTAGGAGCTCCTCTAAAGCTACTCTCCCTGTATGCTAGGAGCTACTCTAAAGCTACTCCCCCTGTATGCTATATGCTAGGAGCTACTCTAAAGCTACTCTCCCTGTATGTTATATGCTAGGAGCTCCTCTAAAGCTACTCTCCCTGTATGCTAGGAGCTCCTCTAAAGCTACTCTCCCTGTATGCTAGGAGCTACTCTAAAGCTACTCTCCCTGTATGCTAGGAGCTACTCTAAAGCTACTCTCCCTGTATGCTATATGCTAGGAGCTCCTCTAAAGCTACTCTCCCTGTATGCTAGGAGCTCCTCTAAAGCTACTCTCCCTGTATGCTAGGAGCTACTCTAAAGCTACTCTCCCTGTATACTAGGAGATACTCTAAAGCTACTCTCCCTCTATGCTAGGAGCTACTCTAAAGCTACTCTCCCTCTATGCTAGGAGCTACTCTAAAGCTACTCTCCCTCTATGCTAGGAGCTACTCTAAAGCTACTCTTCGTCTATGCTAGGAGCTACTCTAAAGCTACTCTCCCTGTATGCTATATACTAGGAGCTACTCTAAAGCTACTCTCCCTGTATGTTATATGCTAGGAGCTACTCTAAAGCTACTCTTCGTCTATGCTAGGAGCTCCTCTAAAGCTACTCTTCGTCTATGCTAGGAGCTACTCTAAAGCTACTCTCCCTCTATGCTAGGAGCTACTCTAAAGCTACTCTCCCTCTATGCTAGGAGCTACTCTAAAGCAACTCTCCCTGTATGCTAGGAGCTACTCTAAAGCTACTCTCCCTCTATGCTAGGAGCTACTCTAAAGCAACTCTCCCTGTATGCTAGGAGCTACTCTAAAGCTACTCTTCGTCTATGCTAGGAGCTACTCTAAAGCTACTCTTCGTCTATGTCTATGCTAGGAGCTACTCTAAAGCTACTCTCCCTCTATGCTAGGAGCTACTCTAAAGCTACTCTTCGTCTATGCTAGGAGCTACTCTAAAGCTACTCTTCGTCTATGCTAGGAGCTACTCTAAAGCTACTCTTCGTCTATGCTAGGAGCTACTCTAAAGCTACTCTTCGTCTATGCTAGGAGCTACTCTAAAGCTACTCTTCGTCTATGCTAGGAGCTACTCTAAAGCTACTCTCCCTGTACATTAGGAGCTACTCTAAACATCTACAACTATAACTCCTACATAGTCTTTTCATTTCTCTGTTATCTTTTGTGCTGAAAATACAGTAAGCTACTCTGTTTTCTGTATATAGTATAGATTGTGATATGACATATACTGTAGTTTCCTTTTTTATGATACTGTATGTGTCCTCTGCTATTGTAGGGTCCACTGAACTCATTGTCTCCATGAGGAACAGACTGCCCCCTAACTTGGTGCCAAAAAGCAGTGTGGAGCGAGTCCTGACCATCAACGGTAGACTTACACACACACACACACACACACACACACACACACACACACACAAATGTACACTAGGTAGTGTAGGGGTTAGCAGAGAGGTCAGAGATAGTAGCTTGGAGTTCTATAAGTATGGGGTTCCATTAATGCCAAAATGATGCAACTGGCTTTGCGTTTGGAGTTGCCTATTGCTTTGGCTTTGGGTATTGCGTTGGTCGTCGCTTTGCGTATGGAGTTGCCTATTGCGCTGGTTTTGTACAATGCGTTTGGAGTTGCTTATTGTTCTGCGTTTGGAGTTGCCTATTGCGCTGGCTTTGTACAATGCGTTTGGAGTTGCCTATTGCGCTGGCTTTGTACAATGCGTGTGGAGTTGCCTATTGTGTTGGCTTTGTACAATGCGTGTGGCATTGCTTATTGCTTTGCAGTTGGAGTTGGCTATTGCGTTGGCTTTGTACAATGCGTGTGGCGTTGCCTATTGTGTTGGCTTTATACAATGCGTGTGTCGTTGCCTATTGCTTTTGCTTTGTACAATGTGTTTATGGTTGCCTATTGCGTTGTCGTTTGCTACACAGGCTACACACAGAATGCTAAGCTACACACAGCCTTCAACCAGCGATTTGTTAACATGGACCTAGTCGACCGTTTAGGAGTTGGAGTTCATCAAATAACTTGTTTAGCTTACCGCTAAGGCATAAATTAATCAGATTTTTTCATGTATTATTTTTCCTATCTTTAAAATGTGTATAGCATGCAGGTTTTATACATGATTAAAAAAAATAACAGGGCAGCCCATCCTTTTCTTGGTGAGCTAGCCATCTGGTTGCGTGAAATCAGCGATATTAGTCACATTAGTGGTGTGACGTAATCAAACACGGCGCCGAAATCGCAGTTCTGCCTTCAAAATAAGAGTTCGTCATTGAGATGACTGCAGTACCAAAAAAGTGTTATTTCTCATTTTAATCCGAAAAACAAGCACGTTCCCACTGCAACTGGGCCAAAAACGTTATAATAACAAAAACCGATTCCTCATAATTTTTTATTTTTTATTTTTTTTATGTAAAGCAATAAAATTGCTTCTGAAAAACTATAGTTTTTGAGCAATTGAGCTCCAAATGTTTGATTTCAAAGGTCCGATGGTTATCTGAACAAATTACCATCTTTTCTAAATGGAAAATAGTAAACTTCTCAGTGAAACACACCTTTATTTTTTTCTGTAAATGCTCTGCTAATTGGAGATTGAGAATTATTCCAAAGAGCTAAGACATTAAAGGATAGACAGAGGTTCAAAGGTCACATGAATCAAAAAATTTAATAAATTATACTTTTAAAACTTCTTTAGATTTAACCAGTTTTATCTATAGTAAATGAAGAAGATGTCTCAGTAAAATCATATATTTGTCTTTACTTTAGACCCTCTGCAAACTATATATGCAGAGATTATACTTAGATTTGCACAGTTGCATGTGCGGCATGGGTTCAAAGGTCACAGATGTTTCAAAATCTATAGCAAGGCGTTGGTTCACTATTATAGCCTCATTCCATCAAACCTGTTTTATCTATATATATATATATATATCTCATTAAAACTTTTTTTTTTTTTAAGGTTAGACTCTGCTAACAATCTATGTATAGAATATTCTTAGATTTGTGCAATTGCATGTGCGTTAAAGGTTGAAAGGTAACATATATCTAAAAGTACATAGAAAGGTGTTTCTTCTCTGTTAAGGCCTCGTTGCATTAAACCTGTTTTATCTATATGAACAAAAGAAGATGTCTCAGTAAAACGATAACATTTTCCTTACTTTAGACCCTCTGCTAACAATATATTCAGATATTATACTTATAATTACGCAATTGCACGTGTGGTAGAGGTTCAAGTCTCAAAGTCTATAGAAATGCGTTTTTTCTCTGTAAAGGCCCAATTATATTAAACCTGCTTTATCTATGTGAAATACAGAAGATGTCTCAGTAAAACCACATATTTTCCTCTACCTTAGACCCTCTGCTAACACAATATGCAGAGATTATACTTAGATTTGGACAATTCCATGTGTGGTATAGGTTCAAAGGTCACATATGTCTCAAAGTCTATAGCAAGGCGTTTTTTCTCTGTAAAGGCCTCGTTACATTAAACCTGCTTTATGAGATTTTACAGAGATGTAATTTATGCTTTATTTACAGAGAATATATTTATATATTATATATTTATATTATATATTATATATTTCACATAGATAAAGCAGGTTCAATGTAACGAGGCCTTTACAGAGAAAAAACGCCTGTCTATAGACTTTGAGACACATGTGACCTTTGAACCTATACCACACATGGAATTGCGCAAATCTAAGTATAATCTCTGCATATTGTGTTAGCAGAGGGTCTAAGGTAGAGGAAAATATGTGGTTTTACTGAGACAACTTCTATATTTCACATAGATAAAGCAGGTTTAATGTAACGAGGCCTTTACAGAGAAAAAAATCCTTGCTATAGACTTTGAGACATATGCGACCTTTCAACCTGTACCACACATGGAATTGTGCAAATCTAAGTATAATCTTTGCATATATTGTTAGCTGAGGGTCTAAGGTAAACAGAAACATATGGTTTTACTGAGACATCTTCTATATTTCACATAGATAAAGAAGGTTTAATGTAATGAGGCCTTTACAGAGAATAAAGGACCATGGCTTTATGTGTGTGTGTAAAGAAGGCTGGGGCCTTTAGAGATGAGGTTACAATAGAGCAGGTAAAGTATGGCGGGGGATGTTCTGATTAGAGAACAGACAATTCTTATTCGAACAGGTTCATTGGTTGATTTAAGGTTAAAGTTGCATTGTTGAGTGGGCTGTGGTTTCTGTGTGAAGAATGTGTGTGTGTGGATATAATTTTATAGGTGAAGAACACAAATATATTTATATCTGACCTTTTAAGTCAAACCTTTGGAGCTAAATAGGGCATGTGTCTCTTTATTTCATCAAACTATATGCAATTACTTAGACAAAGTATAGTTTTCCTGAAGCAACCTTATTGTTTTGGTTAACCTTATTGCTTTATATTTTTTATATTTCACAAAATACTTACATACTTACTTACTACATAATTATTTTTAATACCTTTTTTTTTTTACAATACAAACATTTTAGAATTAAACTTTTTTAATTTTAAAGTTTTTGGGCCAATTGCAGTGGAACGTGCTCAATTTCTGATTAAAAATGATATATAACACTTTATTGGTCATTTGTAATTAGTATTTTGGTTGCACTACTTTAATCGAAGACGAGCTCTTATTATGAAGGCAGAACTGAGATTTCAGCGCCATGTTTGCAAACGTCACGCCACTAATGTGACTAATGTTGCTGCCTTCACGCTACTGCTAAAACAAGTTATTTGATGAACTCCAATTCCTAAACGGTCGACTAGGTCCATGTTAACAAATCGCTGGCGGAAGGCTGTGTGTAGCTTAGCATTCTGTGTGTAGCCTGTGTAGCAAACGATAACGCAATAGGCAACCATAAACACATTGTACAAAGCAAAAGCAATAGGCAACGACACACGCATTGTATAAAGCCAACACAATAGGCAACGCCACACGCCTTGTACAAAGCCAGCGCAATAGCCAACTCCAACCGCAAAGCAATAAGCAACGCCACACGCATTGTACATAGCCAGCGCAATAGGCAACTCCAAACGCAAAACAATAAGCAACGACACACGCATTGTACAAAGCTAGCGCAATAGGCAACTCCAAACGCAAAGCAATAAGCAACGCCACACGCATTGTACAAAGCCAGCGCAATAGGCAACTCCAAACGCATTGTACAAAGCCAGCGCAATAGGCAGCTCCATACGCAAAGCGACGACCAACGCAATGCTCAAAGCCAAAGCAATAGGCAACTCCTAACGCAAAGCCAGTTGGATAATTTTGGCATTAATGGAACCCTATATTTAAGCTCTAGCTGCCTATGCAAAAAGGGATGTGTGTGTGTGTGTGTGTGTGTGTGTGTGTGTGTGTGTGTGTGTGTGTGTGTGTGTGTGTGACTCCAGGGGACAATCTGGGCGAGGTTGTGTCGGTGGTGGAGGATCCAGAGAGTTGGGGTTATTGTTAGTATGTAAAGGTGTGTGTGTGTGTGTGTGTGTGTGTGTGTGTGTGACTGACTCCAGGGGACATTCTGGGCGAGGTTGTGTCGGTGGTGGAGGATCCAGAGAGTTGGGGTTATTGTTAGTATGTAAAGGTGTGTGTGTGTGTGTGTGTGTGTGTGTGTGTGTGTGTGTGTGTGTGTGTGTGTGTGTGTGTGTGTGTGTGTGTGTGTGTGTGTGTGTGTGTGTGTGTGTGTGACTCCAGGGGACATTCTGGGCGAGGTTATGTCGGTGGTGGAGGATCCAGAGGGGATTAGGAGGCTGGCCAGCCTGCCCCCGGGATCTGCTGAGGCCGAGCTGGTCAGAGTGCTGCCTCTCTATCACCTCTACAACTACCTGGAGGTCAAACAGCGTTGGGGCATCATGGGACTTGTAGTCCAAGACAGCAAAGACAAACTACAGCAGAAGATCAAAGAAGGTGATGGTGTCTTTCTGTGCATCAATCTATGGGTTATTTCTCTTTGAACAGAATCCTTTTCTGCATGACTGTACAGTGATCGGGTGGTGTTACTGTAATAATCTGATACTGTGGCACCATCGTAAGAAACTTATGTGGTTACATGATAAAGTACTGATGTGGTCATATATGAATTTGATACTGTGGTTATGTGGGAAAATGTTAATGTATTAATTAGGGCTGTCAAACGATTAAAAAATGGAATCACGATTAATTGCATGGATATCCATAGTTAATCGCGATTAATTGCAAATTAAGCGCACATTTTTTATCTGTTCAAGTGTTACCAAAAATGGGAAATATTTCATGGTGTGATACTCTTATAAACATGGGAGTGGACAAAATATGCTTGCTTTATGCAAATGTTTTCATTATTGGATAACAATTAACCACACAAAACAAACGTTGTCCAGAAACCCTCACAGGTACCTCATTTAGCTCACTCACACTTCTTAAGAAAACCAGAATGTGATTGTGTCCACCCTCAGTCCATGGGGAAATATAGAGTCTTGCAAGCGAGATGTTTCGGGCAAAGGGACTGTCTGTGCTTGGCTAACAAATGGTATTTAAGATGAGATATTCTCCAGTACTAGTAACTCAGGGTTTGTGGTCTTATTGACAGACCCATATGGCAGGGTTTGTGGTCTTGTTGACAGACCCATATGGCAGGGTTTGTGGTCTTGTTGACAGACCCATATGGCAGGGTTTGCAATTGAACTTGCCATAAAAAATTGCCTTTTCTTTATCCACATTGCCGTCCGATATTTTTTTTTGCGTTAACTTTGACAGCCTTAGTATTATGTGACTGTGTATTAATGTGACTGTGTTAATGTGACTGTGTCTTAATGTGACTATGTGTTAATGTGACTGTGTTAATGCGACTATGTGATCTCCCTAAGGTCTCAACAGCATCACAACCTTCAAGAGTTCTACAGACTACGGTTACAAAATGTGGCTGAACAGAGAGTCTAGCACCTGGTAGGTCCCTTAACATAAACCTACAGCCTTAAAGACCACATCACCAACTGGTAGGTCCCTTTACATAAACCTACAGCCTTAAACCTACAGCCTTAAAGACCACATCACCAACTGGTAGGTCCCTTAACATAAACCTA
This sequence comes from Galaxias olidus, assembly GCA_026901105.3. Classification (NCBI taxonomy): domain Eukaryota; kingdom Metazoa; phylum Chordata; class Actinopteri; order Galaxiiformes; family Galaxiidae; genus Galaxias; species Galaxias olidus. The sequence continues at coordinate 78,476 of JAPMUY010010670.1, forward strand.
CAGCCTTAAAGACCACATCACCAACTGGTAGGTCCCTTAACATAAACCTACAGCCTTAAAGACCACATCACCAACTGGTAGGTCCCTTAACATAAACCTACAGCCTTAAAGACCACATCACCAACTGGTAGGTCCCTTAACATAAACCTACAGCCTTAAAGACCACATCACCACTGCGTGCGTGCGTGCGTGCGTGCGTGCGTGTGTGTGTGTGTGTGTGCGTGTGTGTGTTGCAGGCTGACAGCCACGATGTTGAAGGCTTTGGCTCAGATTGATAAGTATGTTCCAGTGAACCATCAGTCTCTGTCCAACACAATAAGCTGGCTCATCTCTAAGACGCAGAGCAGCAATGGAGCCTTCAGAGAGCTGAGCCCCTACATCAAGCCTGTTAGAGTCATGGTAACCGCTCTCTCCTCTCTTCCCATCATATGATTGGTTACGAGATGCGGGGCTAATTGTGATTGGTGAGTAAACTGTCATGTGATTGGCTGCAGGGTGCGGGAGCAGACGAGCTCCAGCAGTCCGTCTACGTAACATCCCATGTTCTGATTGGTCTGCTAACCGCCTTGCAGATCAGAGACCCAGTAGTCCAACTCAGGGTGGGTGTGTGAATTATTACAGTGAATGTGTATGTGTATGAATTATTATAGTGAATGTGTATGTGTGTATGAATCATTATAGTGAATGTGTATAAGTGCATGATTCCTGGCGGCAGCAGAGAGAAAGCTCACACTAACCCTCTTTTTCTGGTCTCTGGTCAGAAATATGATGACAGTGTCAAGAAGGCAGCAAACTACGTGTCCCAGCATGCCACGGGGGTTAAGAGTGTGTATGTGCGTGCGGTGGCGACCTACGCTCTCACCCTTCACGACCGAAACCACTTGGCTGCAGTGGATCTGTTTGAGAGTCTGGAGAGGAAGGCTCAGGAGAAAGGTGTGTGTGTGTTTGAGAGTCTGAAGAGGATGGTCTGTGTGTGTTTGAGAGTCTGAAGAGGAAGGTCCGTGTGTGTTGAGAGTCTGAAGAGGAAGGCTCAGGAGAAAGGTGTGTGTGTGTGTGTGTGTGTGTGTGTGTGTGTGTGTGTGTGTGTGTGTGTGTGTGTGTGTGTGTGTGTGTGTGTGTGTGTGTGTGTTTGAAAGTCTGGAGAGGTAGGCTCAGGAGAAAGGTGTGTGTGTGTGTGTGTGTGTGTGTGTGTGTGTGTGTGTGTGTGTGTGTGTGTGTGTGTGTGTGTGTGTGTTTGAGAGTCTGAAGAGGAAGGTCTGTGTGTGTTGAGAGTCTGAAGAGGAAGGCTCAGGAGAAAGGTGTGTGTGTGTGTTTGATAGTCTGAAGAGGAAGGTCTGTGTGTGTTTGAGAGTCTGAAGAGGAAGGTCTGTGTGTGTTTGAGAGTCTGGAGAGGAAGGTCTGTGTGTGTTTGAGTGTCTGGAGAGAAAGGCTCAGGAGAAAAGTGTGTGTGTGTGTGTGTTTGAGAGTCTGTAGAGGACGGTCTGTGTGTGTTTCAAAGTCTGGAGAGGAAGGCTCAGGAGAAAGGTGTGTGTGTGTGTGTGTGTGTGTGTGTGTGTGTGTGTGTGTGTTTGAGAGTCTGAAGAAGGTCTGCGTGTTTGTCTTGTGTTTTTTGAGTGCATCCAGGTATGTGTACTTTAGACTTCTCATTTTGTGTGTGTGTGTGTGTGTGTGTGTGTGTGTGTGTGTGTGTGTGTGTGTGTGTGTGTGTGTGTGTGTGTGTGTGTGTGTGTGTGTGTGTGTGTGTGTGTGTGTGCAGGGAACCCGGTGGTGTCCCGGTTCTGGAGGGAGGAGGGTGAGGGGGGTTGGGTCGGGGACCAGGCCACAGGCCGCTCTGTGGAGACCACAGCCTTGGTGTTGCTCACCTCTCTGCTGCTGGGCCGACTGGACTACACCAAACCCATCCTCAACTGGATCTCCCAGGACCAGCACTACGGAGGGGGCCTGGGTTCCACACAGGTGCACACACACACACACACACACACACACACACACACACACACACACACACACACACATACACACACACACACACACACACACACACACACACACACACACACACACACACACACACACACACACACACACACACACACACACACACTCATATACACACTCATAGCAACATACATGAATACACACTAGCGTTCTCAATGGGCCAAAAAATTCAAGCCGGACCTGGACCGGCTCGGTTGAGTTGTGACCCGAACCTGAGTCATGCCCAAATTGGTTTTCTGAATTCCCAACCCGGGCCCGACTCAACCCAACAACCCGACCCAACCCAACAACCCAACACCCCGACCCAAACCCAACAACCCAACACAACAACCCGACCCAATCAAACAACCCGACCCAACAGCCCGACCCAACCCAACAACCCGACCCAACAACCCGACCCAACAACCCGACCCAACAAACCCAACAACCCGACCCAACCCAACAACCCGACCCAACAACCCGACCCGACAACCCGACCCAACAACCCGACCCAACAACCCGACCCAACAACCCAACCCAACAACCCGACCCAACAACCCGACCCGACCCAACAACCCGACCCAACAACCCGACCCAACAACCCAACCCAACAACCCAACCCAACAACCCAACCCAACAACCCGACCCAACCCGACCCAACAACCCAACAAACCCAAACCCAACAACCCAATCCAACAAACCCAACCCAACAACCCGACCCAACCCAACAACCCGACCCAACAACCCGACCCAACAACCCGACCCAACAATCCGACCCAACAATCCAACCCAACAACCCAACCCAACCCAACAACCCAACCCAACAACCCAACCCAATAACCCGACCCAACAACCCAACCCAACCCAACAACCCAACCCAACCCAACAACCCGACCCAACAACCCAACCCAACAACCCGACCCAACAACCCAACCCAACAACCCGACCCAACCCAACAACCCAACCCAACAACCCGGGCCCGACCCAACAACCCTGACCCGGTCCCTACCCAACCCAACAACCCGGGCCCGACCCAACAACCCTGACTCGGTCCCTACCCAACCCAACAACCCTGACCCGACCCAACAACCCAACCCAACAACCCGACCCGACCCAACAACCCAACCCAACAACCCGACCCAACAACCCGACCCAACAACCCGACCCAACCCAACAACCCGACCCGACCCAACAACCCGACCCGACAACCCTGATCCAACCCAACAACCCAACCCAACCCAACAACCCGACCCAACAACCCAACCCAATAACCCGACCCAACAACCCAACCCAACCCAACAACCCAACCCAACCCAACCCGGTCCCAACCCAACCCAACCCAACCCAACAACCCAACCCAACCCAACAACCCGGGCCCGACCCAACCCAACCCAACAACCCGGTCCCAACCCAACCCAACAACCCGGGTCCGACCCAACAACCCTGACTCGGTCCCTACCCAATCCAACAACCCTGACCCGGTCCCAACCCAACCCAAGCCTCTGTTCTAACAAGAACTTTGTCTGCATGCATTCTTTTTGTATACTCACACAATGCATATCCACCCACACAGACAGGCTTTGTATACTCACACACTGGTGCATATCCACCCACACAGACAGGCTTTGTATACTCACACACTGGTGCATATCCACCCACACAGACAGGCTTTGTATACTCACACACTGCATATCCACCCACACAGACAGGCTTTGTATACTCACACACTGCATATCCACCCACACAGACAGGCTTTGTATACTCACACACTGCATATCCACCCACACAGACAGGCTTTGTATACTCACACACTGCATATCCACCCACACAGACAGGCTTTGTATACTCACACACTGGTGCATATCCACCCACACAGACAGGCTTTGTATACTCACACACTGCATATCCACCCACACAGACAGGCTTTGTATACTCACACACTGCATATCCACCCACACAGACAGGCTTTGTATACTCACACACTGCATATCCACCCACACAGACAGGCTTTGTTTTTCAGGACACTGTTCTGGTTCTGGAGGCCTTGA
>JAPMUY010010670.1:87500-107500 GCA_026901105.3 Galaxias olidus
CTTTGTTGTTGTCTTTGTTGTTGTTGTTGTCTTTGTTGTTTTTGTTGTTGTCTTTGTTGTTGTTGTCGTCTTTGTTGTTGTTATTGTCGTTGCTTCCCCAGGAGCTTTGGAGAGCATTGCGCTGAACTCGGAGGTGGAGTTAATTAAGAAGGCCTCCTGCAGCTCAGTGGCTCTGCTGACCGGCTCCAGCTACCTGATAACAGGGTCCGAGAGCATCACTATTACCTTGGACCGAAGCTTCAGGTGAGTGGGTGTGTCTGTGACAGAGCTCTTTGTCTGTATATTTATGTTAGAAAACTAGAAAGTGTCTCTGTGTGTTGTGTGTGTGTTACGTCCCCAATTCCACCCTAGCCGATTCTCCTGCTAAGTAGGGGATATGGACGACTAACACGGGTGACTGCTATGGCTCAGTAGGGGATATGGACGACTAACACGGGTGACTGCTATGGCTCAGTAGGGGATATGGACGACTAACACGGGTGACTGCTATGGCTCAGTAGGGGACATGGACGACTAACACGGGTGACTGCTATGGCTCAGTAGGGGATATGGACGACTAACACGGGTGACTGCTATGGCTCAGTAGGGGACATGGAGGACTAACACGGGTGACTGCTATGGCTCAGTAGGGGACATGGAGGACTAACACGGGTGACTGCTATGGCTCAAACAACGGTCAGACACAAATGACGACCAACAACAACGATATCGGTGACAAGTGTTTTATAGTGAATAATAGTGCCAGAGTTAATACATTATTTACATTGCCATTGCATCTATGTACACCTATTTACAAGCTGTGGGTGGAAAAGGGAGCCTGAGCATTGCCAAATCAAAGAACTTAGTAAAAACAAAACAAGCTCACTAGAGTAGCTGACTAACCAACCAGGAAACCAATAAACAAAAGACTATCTCCTACCTGTCCAGACAACAAAACAAAAAGTACAGGGTTGGTGGCGCCGCTCCTGACCTAATGATCTAGACAGAAGATTCTTTCCTACGTGGGTGCAGTGTAGGGCCCCTTACCTGCTCCAAGTCCCACCCACGCACGCATACATATACACACACACACAGAGGAGTACCCTTTTGCTCTCAATATTTATCTCTGTATCGCTCTCTCTCTCAGTGTGAGTGCCTCTCCTGTTCATTGTCGCTATGTGTACATATACATGGGGCAAAGGAGGAGACACGAGTTCATTGGTGATAGCGCTGCCGTGATTGGACGACCAGCCGGCAGGTCAAGTGTAGGGGCGGACCAATCGTAGACCAGCACCTGGGCAGAGAACAGTAAAGAGAGAGAGTAGGGAGAAACAACACAGCACACACACAACAACAAAGCAGGGCAGCACGTAACAGTGTGTGTGTGTGTGTGTGTGTGTGTGTGTGTGTGTGTGTGTGAGTGTGAGTGTGAGTGTGCGTGCGTGCGTGTGTGTGTTCTGTTAATGCTGACCCCCCCTCCCCGTGTGGACAGGTACCGCTATGTGCTGGACTCTGGGGCCACAGTGGACAGCTGGCCCACAGACTGCAGGGACCCAGCCTGCTCCCAGCGACTCAATCAGCTCCTAGACTACGAGGAGCAGTTCCTGTTCCAAGGCTGTTAACATGCTGCTGACCTGAACCACAAGTTTATGCTTACAGTTAGAAACCGTGTATAGGGTTTACCATACGGTACATAATTACAGTTAGGAACCTTGTATAGGTATAAAGTAGAGATGGTAGATTTTTACACAGATTTAAACAGATAGATTTGTATGGCCTAGCTTTAAAGGACTGATGTGTCTAGAAATCTTTTGTTGTGTTAGCAAATTAAAGAAAAGCCTTTTACAGCTTTCTGTAATAAAACATAAGAAAACACACTTTTAGGGTGTTTGTGTGTGAGTGACATGCGCCTTTCAAGACATTCAAGTTTGTTTTTGTTTTGTTATGTTTTACTGTATCTGAATGTATTGTACAGCACTTTGGTCAGTTCTGCCTTTTTTAAACGTGCTCTATAAACAAACATGATTTGATTTGAGTTTGTACATAGGCTACCAAATGGGTAGGCCTCTCTGCCATATAGGTAGATTCCTCATTTCAGGGCTTACATGGTGATACAGTCCTGTAAGCGTTTTCTATAGCATATGAATTTGTGCTTTACATTTCATCATGGCGATAATGTCCTGTGAGTAGACAGGACAAATGTGTTTTCAGTTTTTTTTTTTAAATCAAGTGATTAAACAGTGAATGCTCCAAATTAAATAATAAATACATTTTCAGTTAATCTAAAAGTGACAGTTTTAGTGTCGAAAAAAGGTTTTTCATTTTACCGAGTTGATACTTTGGTGTAGCCAAGCGGTGTCTTCTAAGAGCTCAAACCTCCTATGGCCAACTTTGACATTAGTTTACTTCTTTGTCTGGGAAAAACAATGTATATGTTGCTACAGATACTTTGAAAAACTAACTGCCTTTACAGTTACATGGTCGTTTACCTAAATTAAGGCTAAAATATTAAATACGTGGATGCTGAAAACCGCGAATGTGTCAAACAACTTAGCTTATTTATGACGCGGTCCTAGTCAACAACAATTCTAGGCTTCGAACGACAGTTTGCCAAGGTACTGCTTGCAATTGCGTTTGTACACTCATAATCAGTGCCAGATAATCACCGGGTCGAAAACACATTTCATAACATCTCAGTAAAATGTAGGTCCCATTGCAAGATCATTGCTCAGTATTATTTGTACATATCTGCTTATTTAGCCTATAAAGTGGTAATAAACAGGCATATTCTCTCGTTGAAATACTATCGTTTTCCCTGCCTCCCCCCACAGTTCTCGCCCAATCGATCTTGCAAAAGTCAAAGCTCTATGCCCAACAAACTCCTACATTATAGCCTATATTTAATTTATCATTATGATGATGATCTTGTATTGTTTTGATCATGTATTTTTTAGCTGTCTACGAGTAGCCGATCTGCTAATTTCTGCAGTCTGCTCTGCAAACCTTAAGGCAATAAACCATCTGACTAATAAATAGGTTTTCTTGTTTTCTTAATGCACTGATTTTTCAGGCACGCATCCGTGGTCACAACTGATCATGCCACTCAACGCGATCTTTAAGGAAACCAACATGGTGGACATATAGGAAAACAAAAGATGAAAGGAAAGGTCTCGATTTTCTCACGGCAATTGATATGCTACCTCAAACTCTTATCACGCATAGTTCTTCATAAGCAGAAGTATTTTTAATATGAAGTTTTTCATATCCGCTGATCATTAATATATTCTTAACTGCCTTGATAGGCCTACTTAAAATTACCCCGCTCAAGAATGCAACAACTAGGTCGCCTTTTATCTTGGTACAGATAACGTCACCGATGAGCATCACTTACATTCACAATCAATCAGCATAGCTAAAGTTAAAATTCAATGTGTTATAGGCCTATGTAATAGTAGCCAAACTGACTGACATTACCATAAGCTTACATAAAACAATGAAAATAGGTCTTGCTTTATGGATTCCAAACCATGCCACTGATTTCTAAATCAAAACAAACTATCTAGCAAGCTATAGTGGAAAATTACGTGTGTTTTACCGCTGTCCTGGAGAAGTAAAGGCACGGAAAACTTTGAGTGAGCAGTTATTTCTCTGCCTTGGATCGATTTTTATAATTTTTTCTGAGAATCTTTCAAAGGCTTTGGACAAGTCAGAGTTGAAAGGCCCCGATCGACGGATTTAATTTAAGTTAGTAGCGACTCAAATACTAGTATAGTCGAGAATGGCGTTTGTTTGAGCTGTCCTGAAGAAGCGAAGGCACGGAAAACTTTGAGTGAGCAGTTCTTCCTCTGCCTAGGATCGATTTTTTTAATTTTTTCTGAGAATCTTTCAAAGGCCTTGGACTACTCAGAGTTGAAAGACCCCGACCGACGGATTAAATTTAAGTTAGTAGCGACTCAAATACTAGTATAGTGGAGAATGGCGTTTGTTTGAGCTGTCCTGAAGAAGTGAAGGCATGGAAAACTTTAAGAGAGCAGTTCTTCTTCTGTCTAGGATCGATTTTTTTTTCTGAGAATCTTTCAAAGGCCTTGGACTACTCAGAGATGAAAGGCCTCGACCGACGGATTAAATTTAAGTTAGTAGAAACACAAGTAAAGTATATAGCACGTATTTTAACTAACTATTTGTTGACTGATTGCTTATTCCACTTAAGGTCATGTAGGTACAGGGGTTTACTTCAAAATGAATCAAAGTTTGACCGTGAAAAGTATGGGAACAGGTAGGCAAGAAGACTTCAAGACTTGGTGCGCGGCAAAATCGGTGCCCGTTTTCTACCAAAATAAAGCATTTCGAACAAAGTTCAGCGTCGAGCACCACGCAGAGGCGAGTTTTGAAATTACAATATGATGTTATTAACAGTAAGTAAATGGAAAGATTGAATTGTCCATGATTTAAGAATAAATGCTTAAATCAGCACATCAGTGGTTTGATATGAAATAAAGCATACATTTTTTGAGCAAACTGCTTAAATTTAAGGATTTGTTCATGCAAGAACAAAACCTGCGCACTTAGAAAGCTAAATGTGAATTAGCAAGAGCTGTATCGATGTTGACACGTATATGTTCGGTAACGAACCGCGGTAAAGATAGCATTACGTTTGATATTCGCTTGATATTCAAATTTAGTGGCTAATAATTTTTTTAATCTTAGGACATAAATGTTTCAAAGCAATTGCGTTTGACTTATCCTGATTTGTGAAATTGTATTCTATAGTTTTTTCGTCATAATTAGCTTTTTCTCAAAAATCGATGTTTTGTATTATAAAACGCATTAGATTGACAATAAACTATTGTAGAAATATCAGAACAACTGTATCTTATTCAGAATGATTTGTGAATTTTTTCACAAATAAGGGCTGGGGGTGTACGTGTGTGTAGCTAGCTGTGTGTGTGTGTGTGGGGGGGGGGGGGGGGGGGCTGTCTTGCTTGTCTAGCTAGACAACTATAACAGCTGGATTTGTTCATTTATTTACAAAAAATTTAAAATGATGTACAATTATTTATTTAACACATACTAGAGGTTACATAAGATGTGTTTTTAGATTTGTGAAACCTCTAGATGATTTGTGAAACACAGTCAAAGAAGGAAAAAGCATGCTTTTCTTATTAGGAGTACACAAACACAGGTCTAGCTGGACAACCATAGCAGCTAGGCCACTGAAACTTGAACTATATCTGTAAACATATACTACAGGTCAAATAAGATGTGTTTCTAGATTTGTGAAACTAGATGATTTGTGAAACACAGTCAAAGAAGGAAAAAGCATGTTTTTCCTATTGTACACAAACCAGGTCTAGCTGGACAACCATAGCAGCTAGGCCACTATATCTGTAAAAATATAAGCATAAGATGTGTTTTTATATCTAGATGATTTGTGAAACACAGTCAAAGAAGGAAAAAGCATGTTTTCCTATAGACACAAACAAGATGTGTTAGCTGGACAACCATAGCAGCTAGGCCACTGTGAATAAACCATATCTGCAGATGTGTTTTTAGATTTGTGAAACCTCAGATGATTTGTGAAACACAGTCAAAGAAGGAAAAAGCATGTTTTCCTATTGGGAGTACACAAACTGGACAACAGCTAGGCCACTAACTATATCAAAAGCATATACAACCATAAGATGTGTTCTAGATTTGTGAAACCTCTAGATGATTTGTGACACAGTGAAAAAAAGCATGTTTTTCCTATTATCTCTAGTGGACAACCATAGCAGCTAGGCCACTGAAACTTGAACTATATCTGTAAGCATATACTACAGGTCAAATAAGATGTGTTTTTAGATTTGTGAAACCTCTAGATGATTTGTGAAACACAGTCAAAGAAAAAAAGCATGTTTTTCCTATTAGGACTACACAAACACAGGTCTAGCTGGACAACCATAGCAGCTAGGCCACTGAAACTTGAACTATATCTGTAAACATATACTGCAGGTTGCATAAGATGTGTTTCTAGATTTGTGAAACCTCTAGATGATTTGTGAAACACAGTCAAAGAAGGAAAAAGCATGTTTTTCCTGTTAGGACTACACAAAGCCAGGTCTAGCTGGACAACCATAGCAGCTAGGCCTGTAAAACTTGAACTATATCTGTAAGCATATACTACAGGTCAAATAAGATGTGTTTCTGGATTTGTGAAACCTCTAGATGATTAGTGAAACACAATCAAAATAGAAAAAGTGCATTTTGCTATTAGGAGTAGGCCTACACAAGGCCTGGTCTAGATGTACAACCACTGCAGCTAAACTTTTAAAACATGGACTACAACTATCAACACATACTAGAGGTCAAATAAGATGTGTTTCTAGATTTGTGAAACCTTTACATTATTTGTGAAACACAAAGTAGAGAAATACTTGTTTTTCCTATTATGTTTAAGTAAGGCCTGGTCTAGATGTACAACCATTGCAGCTAAACTTTTAAAACATGGACTACATCTGTCAGCACATACTAGAGAAAAAATAAATGTGTTTTTGGATTTGTGAAACATCTACATTATTTGTTAAACACAATCAGTGGAAAAACACTTGTTTTTCCTAGAATGATTAATCATTTCACATGATTTGTTTTTAGATTCGTGAAATCTCAACAAACATTTTTAACCCCCTTTCTCTTTTTCTAGCGAGAAAATGCAGGTTTTCGCAGCAGATAGAGTAAGGCGTGGGAAAATGGAATTTTCTCGCCATATTTTTTTATTTAAATTTTAAGACCACATCCCCATAGCACCACCCACTCTCTTAAACCTTATTCTTTGTTTTTCCTTTCTTCATCTCATTTCTTTCAAGAGATATAGAGACTGCAGTTGCTAAATCTGACATGTTTTGAAAACTAGACTTCCATCTTGTCCTGTTGTCAGTCACAATGATTACACGTAGAAGAGGTGAAAGACCGGGTTTTCCAGATCTGTGGGAAGAAGCTGGAGGAAAAGAAAACTTAATTCATAATTTTCTTAGAATAAAATGTCTTGCAAAACGTATACCCTGGAAATCAAACATTTGGAAAATATTATCTGTTAGAGTTTTCAAGAAAGATTCTATTAAACACAAAAAATGGTTGTCCGTTATCTGGCACTCAGACAGAAAAGGTGTGAGGACGGCAGTTTTTGTTAAGCAAAGGAAAAAAAGCAAAAAACACATCCTTAGTTATACAGCATTACATGAGGTGGAGGATACAGAGTGTTAAGGTTTTTAGCCACAATGGAGAAGGGTGGTTCTCTGCAGGTAACCTTTCCGAATTCGTTGATGGCAAGGAAGATCACTCAGACACAAAATGGGATATAAAAACAATGATTTACTTTAATTATGTTAATTACCAATAATTAATCAACATTTGTCTCATGCTATGATATATTAGTAAACACACACAGAAGCTGAATAATTACCTTATTTTGCAGATATGAAACCCTAATGGTAAATATCTGGGAATGTATCAGAGCGGCCGCTGCAGAATAGATTCTAAAGTTCTTACTCTCTCTCTCCCTCTCTTGTACTCTATTCGCCCCCCCCAGCTGCATTTTGTGTGACGTATGGTATGTCTCACTCCCCTGTAGGACCTGCTCTTCAGTTACAATGGCTTGAGTGTTGTCTTCTAGATAACGACCAATCATGTTCTCCTATGTGACAATTAGTACAGGACTCAAGGCTATTCAAACAGCACCTAGCACCTTATTGTTGCAACCTTATCACTAGCTGTCACATTCTTGCTAACTTGAGGATATTTATTTCCACAAGAGACATTACAGGTGGAGGATACAGAGACATACCAGGTGGAGGATACAGAGACGGATAAGGAGGAGGCTTCACAGATAGACGAGGTGGAGGATACAGAGACGGATAAAGAGGAGGCTTCACAGATAGACGAGGTGGAGGATACAGAGACGGATAAAGAGGAGGCTTCACAGATAGACGAGGTGGAGGATACAGAGACAGATAAAGAGGAGGCTTCACAGATAGACGAGGTGGAGGAGACAGATGGATAAGGAGGAGGCTTCACAGATAGACGAGGTGGAGGAGACAGAGGGATAAGGAGGAGGCTTCACAGATAGACGAGGTGGAGGAGACAGAGGGATAACAGGAGGGATAGACAGAGGGAAGGAGGAGGGCGGATAAAGAGGAGGCTTCACAGATAGACGAGGTGGAGGATACAGAGACGGATAAAGAGGAGGCTTCACAAATCTAAAAACACATCTTATGTAACCTGCAGTATATGTTTACAGATATAGTTCAAGTTTCAGTGGCCTAGCTGCTATGGTTGTCCAGCTAGACCTGTGTTTGTGTACTCCTAATAGGAAAAACATGCTTTTTCCTTCTTTGACTGTGTTTCACAAATCATCTAGAGGGTTCACAAATCTAGAAACACATCTTATTTGACCTGTAGTATATGCTTACAGATATAGTTCAAGTTTTAGTGGCCTAGCTGCTACGGTTGTCCAGCTAGACCTGTGTTTGTGTACTCCTAATAGGAAAAACATGCTTTTTCCTTCTTTGACTGTGTTTCACAAATCATCTAGAGGTTTCACAAATCTAAAAACACATCTTATGTAACCTGCAGTATATGTTTACAGATATAGTTCAAGTTTCAGTGGCCTAGCTGCTATGGTTGTCCAGCTAGACCTGTGTTTGTGTACTCCTAATAGGAAAAGCATGCTTTTTCCTTCTTTGACTGTTTCACAAATCATCTAGAGGTTTCACAAATCTAAAAACACATCTTATGTAACCTCTAGTATGTGTTAAATAAATAATTGTATATCATTTTAAATTTTTTGTAAATAAATGAACAAATCCAGCTGTTATAGTTGTCTAGCTAGACAGCCCCCCCCCCCCCCACACACACACACACACACGTACACCCCCAGCCCTTATTTGTGAAAAAATTCACAAATCATTCTGAATAAGATACAGTTGTTCTGATATTTCTACAATAGTTTATTGTCAATCTAATGCGTTTTAAAATACAAAACATCGATTTTTGAGAAAAAGCTAATTATGACCAAAAAACTATAGAATACAATTTCACAAATCAGGATGAGTCAAACGCAATTGCTTCGAAACATTTATGTCATAAGAGTAAAAAATTATTAGCCACTAAATTTGAATATCAAGCGAATATCAAACGTAATGCTATCTTTACCGCGGTGTGAAACGAGGTTTATTTTTGAATTACTGAATAGGCTCAGACTAACAAAAACGTTATATTTGTGGTGATTCAAACTGTTTCAAAACGCTACACAGCGCGATTTTAGTCGCCGCTGCGTGAATTGTGTCCCGTTAAGACAACATTGTAGCGGTTGGAGTAGCCTAGCTACTGTGAACGTGTCCTATGTGAATGATGGATTTTTGCTTTCATCTGTAGTAACCAGAGTTTTTCAGGCTCACCTTTTTCTTCATTGGGCCAATCACGTTTGACCTGCCTAGTAGTACTGACAGTCACGTGGGGCAAGTGTGGCTTGTTTGAGTTTCCAGTTGAGATGAGCGTCCCACTTTTTGACAACTGAGGACTGAACTAACACTAGCCAAACAAATTTCTTTGGGGCCTTTTCCAGACTTCTCTATAAAGCCTATAGTCGATAAAGCCTAGTCTATAGAGCCTAGTTGTAAGTTTATTCCTAGAACTGAATAAACCATATATTTGCAAGCAATGAGTCTTGAGAGTTGTTCACTGTTCGTACCGCTTGAGTTGCTATGGAGACCAAGGACTAACAAACTGGCTAACTTGTACAAAAGAAACAAAACAAATACGTCGTTCATCAACAATGTAAGTGAAAGTTATATTTAATTATCTTAGTAATGTCCGGTGCACATATTGTCTGTTTCGTTTGAATTGTTATATTTATTTCTGCCAACTTTGCTGTTAACTTGACTAACCAAACGGTGGGTTAGCTAACAAGTTTAGCTAGCTAGTCTAGTATGAGTTGGAGTCAGTCAGACTAACTACTACTAGCTAACGTAAAACCCGGTGGCATTAGCTAACTTTAGCTAGAAGTGTAACTGGAACGAATATAACTCTAGTATTTACTCATAGGTGAGCTTGAAGGGGTAGATGATGATTCAAATGTGTAACACTAGAGTAGCTACCCCTAACATACGTTGTCCCTGGTAGGCTTGTATCAATTGGTTGCAAAATGTATCTAGCCAAGTTAGCTAACGTTACTTGGACTTTCAGAGCTTATTGCATAACTCACGTTAGTGTACTGAAACACATCCATCTATGTAACTGTCTATGCAACTCTACATTTGACAGCTTGATGTTAGTATGTATTTATAGCAGGGTTCACTAAACCAAAAATAAAAGTATAGAAACAACAACTATACTAAAACTCATGCAGCCATAGGACCATGAGGGGGAGTGTCACTCACAGAACATCCCAAGGGAGAGGCACAAGAGGCAACCATGGGAACCAGACACAGAGCTCAAGGCCTGGGGGAACATCAGCCCAGCTCCCCCTGTCCCCCTGGACACTCGCCTACAACAGTGCCCACACCAAGTCCCCCAGCCTCAAGCAGCAGCCAGCGAGGACAGAGGGGAGACGGGAGGGGACAGGCCCTGGTAGCAGGGAGAAAGGTAACGACGTCATCGCCAGGGGGAGGCAGTGTTTGGTGAGGGGGTCGTACTAAAGTGACGTATTGCAGTGTTTCTATGTGCTTTATATGATAAGCCGTATCCATATATTGACCCGTAGACAGTGTCACTGAGTGTAATGTATCATGTTATTATGGTATAGTAATAACCGGTACCCCCCGTCCCATCTCCAGACGGTAACCTTCAAGGCACCAGGTACATCACTGAGGAGCTGGTCCTCAGGCTGAGCCGACAGGAGAACCCTGGGCTGCTTCGCTCCCTGGACCTTTCCTCTAAGAGTGCCCACAAACACATCAAGGTGTGAACAGGTCCGGGCTCACTGGGTCAGGGTGTATTCATAGTGCTGCTGTGTTTGTTCAGGGTGTATTCATAGTGCCGCTGTGTTTGTTCATGGTGTATTCATAGTGCTGTGTTTGTTCAGGGTGTTTTCATAGTGCTGCTGTGTTTGTTCAGGGTGTATTCATAGTGCAGTGTTTGTTCAGGGTGTATTCACAGTGCTGTGTTTGTCCAGGGTGTATTCATGGTACAGTGTTTGTTCAGGGTGTATTCATAGTGCTGTGTTTGTTCAGGGTGTATTCATAGTGCAGTGTTTGTTCAGGGTGTATTCATAGTGCAGTGTTTGTTCAGAGTGTATTCATAGTGCTGCTGTGTTTGTTGGGGGTGTATTCTTAGTGCTGCTGTGTTTGTTCAGGGTGTATTCATAGTGCTGTGTTTGTTCAGGGTGTATTCATAGTGCAGTGTTCGTTCATGGTGTTTTCATAGTGCTGCTGTGTTTGTTCGGGGTGTATTCATAGTGCTGCTGTGTTTGTTCAGGGTGTATCCATAGTGCTGTGTTTGTCCAGGGTGTATTCATAGTGCAGTATTTGTTCAGGGTGTATTCATAGTGCTGTTGTGTTTGTTCAGGGTGTATTCATATTGCTGTGTTTGTTCAGGGTGTATTCATAGTGCTGCTGTGTTTGTTCAGGGTGTATCCATAGTGCTGCTGTGTTTGTTCAGGGTGTATTCATAGTACTGCTGTGTTTGTTCAGGGTGTATTCGTTGTACTGCTGTGTTTGTTCAGGGTGTATTCATAGTGCTGCTGTGTTTGTTCAGGGTGTATTCATAGTGCTGCTGTGTTTGTTCAGTTCATAGAGGGTCTGGAGAAGTGTGAGCGGTTACAGGTCTTGAATCTCAGCCACAACGCCATAGAGAAGATGGAGAGACTAGAGCGGCTCACCAAGCTACGAGAGCTCCACCTGTCTCACAACCACATCCAGTAAGAGCAGCACACTGTGTCTAACCCTAACCTGTCTCACAACCACATGCAGTAACAGCAGCACACTGTGTCTAACCCTAACCCTAACCTGTCTCACAACCACATCCAGTAAGAGCAGCACACTGTCTAACCTTAACCCTTACATCCACCAGAACACTGTCTAACCCTAACCCTTACATCCACCAGCACACTGTCTAACCCTAACCCTTACATCCACCAGTACACTGTCTAACCATAACCCTTACATCCACCAGCACACTGTCTAACCCTAACCCTTACATCCACCAGCACACTGTCTAACCACCAGCACACTGTCTAACATCCACCAGTACACTGTGTCTAATCCTCTAACCCTTAACCCTTACATCCACCAGTCCACAGCACAATGTGTCTAACCCTAACCCTTACATCCACCAGTACACTGTGTCTAACCCTAACCCTTACATCCACCAGTACACTGTCTAACCTTAACCCTTACATCCACCAGTACACTGTCTAACCCTAACCCTTACATCCACCAGTACACTGTGTCTAACCCTAACCCTTACATCCACCAGTACACTGTCTAACCCTAACCCTTACATCCACCAGTACACTGTCTAACCCTAACCCTTACATCCACCAGTACACTGTCTAACCCTAACCCTTAACCCTTACATCCACCAGAACACTGTGTCTAACCCTAACCCTTAGATCCACCAGTACACTGTCTAACCCTAACCCTTACATCCACCAGCACACTGTTTCTAACCCATGGCCGCCGCCGTCAGTATTGCCATGACAATACTACTTCTCAAACAAGTATTGCCTGGCAATACTACTTTTTGGCAGACCATATAGCGTTTATTTCATGTAGAAGACCTCAGCAACCTTCAACAAAAATCTAATTGTATGTAATGAATAATCCGATTGCATCTGCTGCGATATATGAACACATTCAAACTTTATCAATGGTCACGATGCGGCTGTGGTGCGCGTGCACTTTGTTTTAATAGCTGCATTCTTCCTCTAGTCTCCAGCCAGGCCGCTACTACTAGAGACAGCGGGAAACAGCTCGAGACGTGACGGTCGTGACCGATGCTCAAGCTAGACTTCTCATGTTATTATTCTACACCCTGTAAAACAAATCTTTACATTTACAGTGATTTTTTTTTACAGTGTATTTTATAAGAGGTTGCTTAGGAAACATAACAGTAGGCCTAATACATTAAAGCTGAAGGTTGTTGAATGTAATACAAACTCGTGAATAATCACATCCATCAAATTGTAAAGCACTTGTCATGAATGTAGAGCCGTGGCTAGCAGTGAGGACACCGAGGTCATGTCCTCGATATTTTTTCTAGTATTTTTTTCTTTTCTCTCCATACAATTTGCGCTGTTACACGCGAGCTCTAGCGGGCTCATTTAAGCTAGCGCTACTATACTACTGTCATCACATGAAACTACACAACCGGAGGAATACATTGGTATCAGGCTTGTTAGACTAGCTTGTTGGCAAGCGGGCTAAATATTGCTCTGAAGTAAGGTTACATTTTGGCGAGAGAAAATGTAAGTTAGAAGGCTAACTCAGTAAGCTAGCCAACACCAGTGTTTACTTTCTTCACTGGGATAGCGGTTGCAAGACAGGAGACAAAAAGAGAAGGAGAAGGCGAGTGAGAGGACGAATAGAGACAGCAGGTATTTGTGACAGTGTGTCCTCTTTGGCAGTACCTGCTCTTTAAAATGTATTATAGCTCTTGCTCAAATATAATAATAAATGCATTTCAAATGTAGGCCTATGTAAATTTAGGATTTGCTGCCTACAGGCCTACAGGTTGGATAAACTATTGGAAACACCAGTTTTCCATAAACATTAATCATGCTATTTATTAATGAATGAAAATGCTGCTATTATGTCCGATGTTGATGATGACGCGTTATACAATCTCCATATACAGTGCTGTGCAAAAGTATTTGCCCCCTTACATATTTCTTCTGTTTTTGCTTTTTTGTCACACTTAAATGTTTCAGATCATCAAACAAATTTTTATATCAGACAAAGATAACCTGAGTCAATACAAAAAGCTGTTTTTAAATGATGATTTCATTTATTAAGGGAAAAAAGCTATCCAAACCAACCTGGCCCTATGTGAAAAAGTAATTGCCCCCCCCCCCCCCCCCCCCCCCCCCACATGAATTAACTGTGATTAACCATATTTTTTGGAAAGCTGAGTTCAATTTCACTAGCCACACCCAGGCCTGATTACTGTCAGAACTGTAGAATCAAGAAATCACTTAAATAGAACCTGTCTGACAACATGAAGTAGGCTGAAAGATCTCAAAAAGCAACACATCATGCCCCGATCTGAAGAAATTCAAGAACAGTTGAGAAACAAAGTCATTGACATCTATCAGTCTGGAAAGGGTTCAAAGCCATTTCTAAGGCTTTGGGACTCCAGCGAACCACAGTGAGAGCCATTATCCACAAATGGAGAAAACATGGAACAGTGGTGAACCTTCCCAGGAGTGACCGGCCTACCAAAATTACTCCAAGAGCGCATCGACTCATCCAGGAGGTCACAAAAGAACCCAGAACAACATCTAAAGCACCGCAGGCCTGA
Source organism: Galaxias olidus (assembly GCA_026901105.3). Taxonomy (NCBI): domain Eukaryota; kingdom Metazoa; phylum Chordata; class Actinopteri; order Galaxiiformes; family Galaxiidae; genus Galaxias; species Galaxias olidus. Next base: position 101,970 of record JAPMUY010010670.1, read on the forward strand.
CTTGCCTCAGTTAAGGTCAGTTTTCATGATTCAACAATAAGAAAGAGACTGGGCAAACATGGTATCCATGGGAGAGTTCCAAGGCGAAAACTACTGCTGACCAAAAAGAACTCAAAGGCCCTCTCACATTTGCCAAAAAACATCTTGATGATCCCCAAGACTTGGGAAAATAATCTGTGGACTGACGAGACTTTTTGAAAGGTGTGCGTCCCGTTACATCTGGCGTAAAACTAACACAGCGTTTCAGGAAAAGAACATCATGCCGACAGTCAAACATGGTGGTGGTAGTGTGATGGTCTGGGGTGCTTTGCTGCTTCAGAACCTGGTGGTGGTAGTGTGATGGTCTGGGGCTGCTTTGCTGCTTCAGAACCTGGTGGTGGTAGTGTGATGGTCTGGGGCTGCTTTGCTGCTTCAGAACCTGGTGGTGGTAGTGTGATGGTCTGGGGCTGCTTTGCTGCTTCAGAACATGGTGGTGGTAGTGTGATGGTCTGGGGCTGCTTTGCTGCTTCAGAACCTGGTGGTGGTAGTGTGATGGTCTGGGGCTGCTTTGCTGCTTCAGAACCCTGGGCGACTTGCCGTAATTGATGGAACCATGAATTCTGCTCTCTACCAGAAAATCCTGAAGGAGAATGTCAGGCCATCAGTTCGTGACCTTAAGCTCAAGCGCACTTGGGTTATGCAGCAGGACAATAATCCGAAGCACACCAGCAGGTCCACCTCTGAATGGCTCAAAAAAAACCAAAATGAAGGTTTTGGAGTGGCCTAGTCAAAGTCCGGACTTAAATCTGATTGAGATGCTGTGGCATGACCTTTAACAGGCCGTTCATGCTCGAAAATGCTCCAATGTGTCTGAATTAAAACAATTCTGCAAAGAAGAATGGGCCAAAATTCCTCCACAGCGATGTGAAAGACTCATTGCCAGTTATCGCAAACGCTTGATTGCAGTTGCTGCCGCCAAGGGTGACACAACCAGTTATTAGGTTTAGGGGGCAATTACTTTTTCACATAGGGCCAGGTTGGTTTGGATAGCTTTTTATCCCTTAATAAATGAAATCATCATTTAAAAACTGCATTTTGTATTCCCTCAGGTTGTCTTTGTCTGTAAATATTTGTTTGATGATCTGTAAAATGTAAGTGTGACAAAGAAGCAAAAACAGAAGAAATCTGTAAGGGGGCAAATACTTTTGCACAGCACTGTATGTAACTGAAAAGTTTAACTTAAAATTAAAAAAGAAGAGAGGAGAGTGAGAGAGCAGGTTCTTCCAAGAAGAGAGAGACAAGAGGAGAAGATAGCAAGAGAAAGGGAAAAAAAGAATCTAGTGAAGGAATAGACTATAGCAATGAGTTTTTGTACACTTGTCAGGCCAGCCCTGAAAGAGCCAAACCTGAAAGATGCTCTGCTCAATTTGTTAAACGGTGAAAGGGATTTCAATGCAATGAGAAACTGAACAGAAGAGTAATTTCAATATTGGCCATATTTGTGACTTATCTTGTGTTAAATGAAAATTAGACTAGTATAATTAATGTGTTAGCACTGACAAAGTCTGACATGATTTCCTTAGTGGTTTGTGTTACTCAAATGCGTTCAAATGCATAGATTTATGCTATAGTCTTACTGAAATTCTCAAACAAGGACTCATGACCAGATGACCTCAGTATTTCCAAAATCCTGGCATGGCCTTGAACATGCATATTGATGAATTTCAACATTGTAATTAATACATTTATACAAAAATAGTTTGTATATGTTTAGACAAGTACATGACTGTAGCTGTCAGCTGTTGATGAGACTTAATTAATAATGTATACAGATAGATATTATAATGGTCTTAAAGGTGCAGTATGTAGTTCTAGAGAATTTGGGAAAAAATGACAAGAATTTGAATCACAACACTCAAAAAGGCCAACCTCCTGAGTCTTTGGTCCCTCCTATCCCTCTCAATGGCCCACCCTATACATGCCAGTGCGCGCTCTGACTTGACTTCATGAGCCTGAGCAAGGCACTGTTTCATGAATCATGTGTATGTTGTGCATATTTTTGGTTCTCACCAACAATGCATAAAGCGATGTCTGATTCCGGACACAAATGACCGTTTCCATAGTAACGACATACAGTTAGCTAACGTTAACAAAAACTATTTCATAATTTGATTCCCCTATTAGTATGAGCTAGTGCATGACAATCGTTTTTATTTAGCTGCGATTTGCACCATAGCTACTATACGTTGAGGAGTATATCCAACATATGCATGTAAACAAATAATGCATTTTTGACATAAATCTGGCGCGATACTTCCTAACGTTCTAAAACTGCACTTGGTGATTTGACAAGCCAAGTCTTTTGCGACGACATGCAACGACTTCAGCCGCCTTGCAACTACAGAACTAGTTCACACCACTGCTACGTTGGTCTGCAACGCGAATTGTAACAACAAGTTTGTTTGGAGGGTGACGCTGTAAGCAGGAATTTTACCTAGGAGTGTGCACGTGAGGTGATTGATAGGCAGGTAGCCCTTACTCCTTGCAAAAACTCTCCTGATTGGTTGGGGATAGGCGGGCGTCCCTAGATTTTTTAAAAGCTGAATACAGGTCCCAGGGCGCTCATATATAACGCACCTTCTCTCTGAGCATTTGGTTTAATGATATCCTCCAGGAGTTATGTAATAAACATAAAAAATTTAATCTATTGCTTGAAATTCAAACTTACATACTGCACCTTTAATGGGGGTTTATGCTTCTTGGCCATCGCCCAGTGATATTATTCATAATTACATTAATTCATTGTTAGTTATTCACAAATGTCTCACATTTAAACATACAATAACACCACAGTACAAAATAGGTAGCTTCATGAGTTCTTTATCTAATGCATACACCATATTATGGTGATTGGCGAGAAAGTTTGACAATACTACTTTTACACTGGTGATGGCACCTCTGGTCTAACCCTAACCTTAACTAGGATAGTGTTGACTTCCTGTGGTTGTGTGTACAGGAAGCTGGAGGGTCTGGATCAGGGTTAGGATAGTGTTGACTTCCTGTGGTTGTGTGTGTGTACAGGAAGCTGGAGGGTCTGGATCAGGGTTAGGATAGTGTTGACTTTCTGTGGTTGTGTGTGTGTACAGGAAGCTGGAGGGTCTGGGTCAGGGTTAGGATAGTGTTGACTTTCTGTGGTTGTGTGTGTGTACAGGAAGCTGGAGGGTCTGGGTCAGGGTTAGGATAGTGTTGACTTCCTGTGGTTGTGTGTGTGTGTACAGGAAGCTGGAGGGTCTGGAGCAGCTGGTGTTGCTGCAGCATCTGGACGTGTCTCATAACCGCGTGCCACATCTCCCTGTGTGGCTGCCCTGCAGGCTGCCTGCCCTGCACACACTTCTGCTGCACGACAACCACCTCTCCTCCGTCAGTCAGCCTACTACCTGCCTTAACACATAGTCTACATCAACCAGCTGTCCCTAATGCTCTGTGTCTGTGTGTGTCTGTGTGTGTCTGTGTGTGTGTGTAGCTCCATGAGTTTTCCAGACTACGGTTTCTGAGCAGCCTATCAGAGTTGACTGTTTCAGGAAATCCCGCCTCTCTTCTGCCCCACTCTCGCCTCTTCCTGGTCTATCATCTCAGAGCTCTGGATAGGCTGGACAACCTGCCAATCACCCCTCAGGAGAGGGAGCAGGCCCAGCAGCGCTTTCACACCGGTAACAAACACACACACACACACACACACACACACACACACACACACACACACACACACACACACTCTGTTCAGGAGGGTATTACACGTTGCTCTGCTCTAGGACAGTTACCAGCTTTAGGTCCGTTCAGTTCCCTGATGACCCTGGGTTAGATTAGAGGGTTAGGTCCCTCATAACATCTATCAGTCTGGGTTAGATTAGAGGGTTAGGTCCCTCATAACATCTATCAGTCTGGGTTAGATTAGAGGGTTAGGTCCCTCATAACATCTATCAGTCTGGGTTGGATTAGAGGGTTAGGTCCCTCATAACATCTATCAGTCTGGGTTAGATTAGAGGGTTAGGTCCCTCATAACATCTATCAGTCTGGGTTAGATTAGAGGGTTAGGTCCCTCATAACATCTATCAGTCTGGGTTAGATTAGAGGGTTAGGTCCCTCATAACATCTATCAGTCTGGGTTAGATTAGAGGGTTAGGTCCCTCATAACATCTATCAGTCTGGGTTAGATTAGAGGGTTAGGTCCCTCATAACATCTATCAGTCTGGGTTAGATTAGAGGGTTAGGTTCCTCCCTCAGCCTGATTCTCCTGGTTGTGTTTCCAGAGGAAGTGGATCGTCTGGAGAAGGAGCTGCAGAGCAAAGTGTCAGAGATGGAGAGGCTGCAGACAGACAAAGAGGCTGCAGAGACACAGCTGGACCAGCAGGTGGCGCTGTGCTCCAGCCTCAAGCAGCACAGCACACAGCTACAACACAGCCTCTCAGAGCTGGAACAGGAGCTGCACACCAAGAACAGCCTGGTAGGCAAGGAACATCTCTCTTTCTCTCTCTCTCTCTCTCTCTCTCTTGCTCTATCTTTCTCTGTGTGTGTCACTCTCTCTCCCACACACACACACACACACACACACACACACACAGGTCAGCTTCAGGAATTCTTGGTTGTTACTGTTGTTCACAGAGATCCACACGTGTTTGGGCAGGTGGTTGTATTGATGTGATTCTTCCTCATAAGGAAAGGCTGTGTAATCTATTGGAATGGCCTCAGGTGTCTCCTACCTGGCTCCTCTCTGGGCTGTGTGTGTGTGTGTGTGTGTGTGTGTGTGTGTGTGTGTGTGTGTGTGTGTGTGTGTGTGTGTGTGTGTGTGTGTGTGTGTGTGTGTGTGTGTGTGTGTGTGTGTGTGTGTGTGTGTGTGTGTGTGTGTGTGTGTGTGTGTGTGTGTGTGTGTGTGTGTGTGTGTGTACTGTGTGTGTGTGTGTGTGTGTGTGTGTGTGTGTGTGTGTGTGTGTGTGTGTGTGTGTGTGTGTGATTGGTTCTCTGCTCTCTCCTTACCAGCCTTCACTTTCTGTTTCTCTCCTACATGCTGTCTGTCAGGTATTCAGTAGAACTCACTCTCCCATGATTCTTAGCAGGCCTTGATGGCCCATGTCTTCCTGTTTGTCCCCAGATAGAGGCCAGCTCACAGAAGGCTGATGGTATGCATCGTGTGGCACGCTGTGTTACCGTCTGTCACTGTGTCTGTGTGTGTTAATATGCTAACGTTGCTGTGCATTTGGACAGTAAGGCGTTGTTACGCTGAGTGTGCTTGTATATTGACGACAACTGCTCCGTGTACTAAAAGACTGCTAAGCAAACTTAATGATAACCTTAAATGGGCTAGAAGGAAAGTAAAACCAAGCAAATCCAAAAGCATATCAGTTAGGGAAAATTGTGCAACAAAATTTTCTTCATAGATGAGGATCCAATTCCAACCGGGATCGAAAAGCCTGTCAAAAGTCTCTGAAAATGGTACAATGCTACCCTTAAACACTCGGAGCAGGTGAAGGAATTAAGGATAGAACTGAACAGAG
>JAPMUY010010670.1:112500-123908 GCA_026901105.3 Galaxias olidus
AGTACCTACCACCACCAACCCTAACCCTAACCCCAGACATGTCAGTACCTACCACTAAAAACCCTAACCCTAACCCTAATCGTCAGTACCTACCCCCATTAAAAACCCCTAACCCTAACCCAGTGTTAATTTTGACAAGAATTTTTTATTTCGTTTTCGTCTTGGTCCTTACTGATTTTTTTTTTTGCTGCGTTAAAGTCAAATTTTCGTAGTTTCATTTTGTTTCGTCTGAGTTAAGATTTAGTCAGTCGTAGTCAGTTTTCGTTTTAGTCAAACTCTCGTCAATGTTTTAGTCCTGACTCCTAAGGGGAATTAACATAAAGGGTTCTGGTTTATGCACACTTCTGCACATGCAACCACATGAACATGCGGTGCCCTACGCAATAGGGAAGTGACTGATGTTAACCTATACTATGCAATCCCCCCAAAAAATGACTTTATGCTATCTGGATAACCTGAATGATTAGTAATAATAATAATAATGATAATAATCATACACAAAACTCAGTCTGAGTGATACCACGGCAGCCAATTTGCGCCAGACTTGCTCACCCAACATATTACGTCTTGCTCACACACATAGGACACACAGACCGACTCCAGGTGAATTGGCAGTGACTGGTCTGGCACTGGTAGGAGGATGCGGCATGGTTTTTGATGGTGGGAGGAAACCCACACAAACACAGGGAGAACATGAAAACTCCACACAGAAAGGCCCTTGGGTGAGGTGGGGTTTGAACCCAGGACCTTCTTGCTGTGAGGCAACAACAACTAACCACTGAGCCACCGTGTTGCCCAAATTTAGCACCGCTCTGAGGTGAGTGTCACTGCTTTCAAAGCGAGAGCAGGCACTATGACACGTAACGTTAAGTTTTCCTAATGTTATCGAATCAATTATATTATTTATATTTACCTTTACCTTGACTGAAACTGCAGGGTGTTAGCTAGATTTGGAACTCTCAGAAGGTTACATTAGCTTGTTCAAATTATACTGTTGGGCTGGCTTTTGGTCAAAATTGCGTGGACATACACAGACTCAGAACAGGAGAAAATAATCATCAAATGAGAAAGATGCATGAAGGCAGGGAGGATTTGTTATGCAATTAAATTAATGGTTAAAAAAGGAAAACAACAATGCCTTGTAACGGCAACTTTGATCTGTTGTCCGCTTGAACAGAGCCAGCTATTTCGTCTCATCTTAATTCGTCACGGTAATGAACAGATTTTGTCTTCATTTTTTGTCGTCATTTCTTTCATTTACGTTGTCGTTAGAATTTAGTCATGAACTTAAAGGTTGTCAACAAATACTTTCAGTCAGAATTTTCGTTGACAAAATTAACACTGCCCTAATCCTAACCATCAGTACCTACCCCCACCAAAAACCCCTAACCCTAATCGTCAGTACCTACCGCCACCAACCCTAACTCTAAACGTCAGTACCTACCCCCACCAACCCTAACCCTAACCCCAGACATGTCAGTACCTACCCCCACCAACCCTAACCCAAAACCCCCACCCCACCAACCCTAACCCTAACCCCAGACATGTCAGTATCCACCCCACCAACCCTAGCCCTAACCCTAACCGTCAGTACCTACCCCCACCAAAACCCCCTAACCCTAAACGTCAGTACCTACCCCCACCAAAACCCCCTAACCCTAAACGTCAGTACCTACCCCCACCAAAACCCCCTAACCCTAAACGTCAGTACCTACCCCCACCAAAACCCCTAACCCCTCAGTACCTACCCCCACCAAAACCCCCTAACCGTCAGTACCTACCCCCACCAAAAACCCCTAACCCTAACCGTCAGTACCTACCCCCACCAAAAACCCCTAACCCTAACCCCAGACATGTCAGTACCTACCACCGCCAACCCTAACCCTAACCCCAGACATGTCAGTACCTACCACCACCAAAAACCCCTAACCCTAACCGTCAGTACCTACCCCCACCAAAAACCCCTAACCCTAACCCCAGACATGTCAGTACCTACCCCCACCAACCCTAACCCTAACCCTAATCGTCAGTACCTACCCCCACCAACCCTAACCCTAACCCTAACCGTCAGTACCTACCCCCACCAAAAACTGATGAAAAACAACTGTCCAACACAAATCTCATTTATATATGTTTATATAGATAGATAGCCCATGCAGAACAGAAACATGTCAGAGATGTTTAGAAATGTACAAAAAAACTAAATGTACTAAAAACTAAATGTACTAAAAACGATCGTATGATCGTATGTTATAATATCCAGTGTTAGTTAACTCAGGGAACATTGTTATACTCGTTTCAGATTATAGCTTCAGTTGGTTTCAAACAGAAATATGCTGGTTTTGGTTGAACTTGTGTGTTGTCTTGTTGCTGATAATCTGTCTGTTTTATATAGTAATATATGAAAGGGATATAAAACAAGTTGTACAGTTGAAAGCAGAGATCATCGCAATAGTGCACTCAAACTTTTATCTGGTACAGTATTTCTGACTTTCTTTGATATTAGATTAGAAAATGATGTATTCTGCCAGAGGTGTGGTTGTGTACCAGGTGTGCACACATCCCTGCTTCCCGGGAGACATTGAGATGTTTCCATGCCAGCAGTCTCCCTGGCCTCTAGACTAACTAGTGAACACAGTCACGGGTAGAGGAGGAAAACATCCTAGTTTGACTGTGGATGTTAGGGTCTGGTTTCTGTTTTAGTATTTGTAATCTGATCAGGAATTATTATGGAACAGGTGAGCCATTGAAGACCTCTGCCTTAATGGAGCTGATCTGAGAACTGTGTGTTAGGAGGTTGAGTGTGTTAGGAGGTTGAGTGTGTTAGGAGGAAGAGTGTGTTTGGAGGAAGAGTGTGTGTTAGGAGGAAGAGTGTGTGTGAGGAGGAAGAGTGTGTGAGGAGGAAGAGTGTGTTAGGAGGAAGTGTGTGTGAGGAGGAAGAGTGTGTGTTAGGAGGAAGAGTGTGTGTTAGATGGAAGAGTGTGAGAGGAGGAAGAGTGTGTGTTAGGAGGAAGAGTGTGTGTTAGGAGGAAGAGTGTGTGTGAGGAGGAAGTGTATGTGTTAGGAGGAAGAGTGTGAGAGGAGAAAGAGTGTGTGTTAGGAGGAAGAGTGTGTGTGAGGAGGAAGAGTGTGTGAGGAGGAAGTGTGTGTGTTAGGAGAAAGAGTGTGTTAGGAGGAAGAGTGTGTGTTAGGAGGAAGAGTGTGTGTGAGGAGGAAGAGTGAGAGGAGGAAGAGTGTGTGTTTGGAGGAAGAGTGTGTGTTAGATGGAAGAGTGTGAGAGGAGGAGGAGTGTGTGTGAGGAGGAAGAGTGTGTGTTAGGAGGAAGAGTGTGTGTGAGGAGGAAGAGTGTGTGAGGAGGAAGAGTGAGAGGAGGAAGAGTGTGAGAGGAGGAAGAGTGTGTGTTTGGAGGAAGAGTGTGTGTTTGGAGGAAGAGTGTGTGTTAGGAGGAAGTGTGTGTGTTAGGAGGAAGAGTGTGAGAGGAGAAAGAGTGTGTGTTAGGAGGAAGAGTGTGTGTGAGGAGGAACAGTGTGTGTGAGGAGGAAGAGTGTGTGAGGAGGAAGAGTGTGAGAGGAGGAAGAGTGTGTGTTAGATGGAAGAGTGTGAGTTAGGAGAAAATATTTACTTTAGGAGAAAATATGTATGTTAGGATGAAGAGTGTGTGTTAGGAGCAACAGGACACTGGCCCTTTAAGAACTCTCAGAGGTTTCCCCGGGGAACCCCCTCAGGGGCGGGGCCCTACTCACCCCCACCTGCTGCTCCTATTGGCCAGAGCAATTTTCTCTGGGGGATCTGAGCTCCCATTGGTCAGCTGAGAGTCTCTCTGTGTTGATTCAAAGAGAGGGGAGAGGGAGGGGTGAAGAGGAGGAGGGACTAGAGAAGAAAGCAGACTTTAACAGAGGAGAGGAAGTTTACTACTTAGCAAGCCCACGGACACAGAAAGAGAGGAGAAGAAGAAGAAGAAGATGTGTGTGTTTGTAGGAAATCTAAGAGAAGAATGAATCAACTTTCCTCCCTGGTCTGAAGCTGAGTGCTCGGAGAGAGGAGGAGAAGGACCGAGCGAGGGAGGGAGGGAATGTAGGGCGTCTACCCAGCGGCCCCCTGCAGTCTCTGGGCAGAGGAGAGCAGTGCAGACCCTGGAGTGATTACACTGGGTGGTTTTACTGACTTGCCTGGGAGGAGGACAGTTTCTGGTTAGTGGCAAACCATTCAAAAACTCTGGAAACGTTTCACTGATGTAGTGTGGACAGTTTTGGACTTTTTCAGAGTTGTTTTGATGTTGTTAGTTCCTTTTGAAGCTGATATGGTGGGTCCTTCTGCAGTAAATACTTGGTGGTGTTACCGTGCATGTGTGTATGTGTTAGGTGTCTGATATTACTGTGAGCTAACTGTTATCTGATATTACAGTGTGTATGTGTTAGGTGTATATATCTGATATTACAGTGTGTATGTGTTAGGTGTATATATCTGATGTTACTGTGTGTATGTGTTAGGTGTATATATCTGATATTACAGTGTGTATGTGTTAGGTGTATATATCTGATATTACAGTGTGTATGTGTTAGGTGTATATATCTGATGTTACTGTGTGTATGTGTTAGGTGTATATATCTGATGTTACTGTGAGCTAACTGTTATATATCTGATGTTACTGTGTGTATGTGTTAGGTGTATATATCTGATATTACAGTGAGCAAACTGTTAGCTGATATTACAGTGTGTATGTGTTAGGTGTATATATCTGATATTACAGTGAGTTAACTGTTATCTGATATTACAGTGTGTATGTGTTAGGTGTATATATCTGATATTACAGTGTGTATGTGTTAGGTGTATATATCTGATATTACAGTGTGTATGTGTTAGGTGTATATATATCTGATATTACAGTGAGCTAACTGTTATCTGATATTACAGTGTGTATGTGTTAGGTGTATATATCTGATATTACTGTTAGCTAACTGTTATCTGATATTACTGTGAGCTAACTGTTATATATCTGATGTTACTGTTAGCTAACTGTTATATATCTGATATTACTGTTAGCTAACTGTCATCTGATATTACTGTGAGCTAACTGTTATATATCTGATATTACTGTTAGCTAACTGTTATATATCTGATATTACTGTGTGTATGTGTTAGGTGTATATATCTGATGTTACTGTTAGCTAACTGTTATCTGATATTTCTGTTAGCTAACTGTTATCTGATATTACAGTGAGCTAACTGTTATACATCTGATGTTACAGTGAGCTAACTGTTATATATCTGATGTTACTGTGGTTATTGAGCAGTGAGTGAGATATGGTTAGTTTAATCATTCCTAAGCAGAAAACAGTAGAACATAGTTTAACGAACCCTTAGCAGAAAACAGTGGAACATAGTTTACGGAACCAATAGCAGAACCGGAGCTGTTTTCTTGGGTTGCTGGGTCACTCACTTTCCACTGTCCCTTCCCTTTCTCCTTCTCTTTACCAACCCCCCCCTCCTCCTCCCCTCTTCCCTTTCTCCTTCTCTTTACCAGCCCCCCCTCCTCCCCTCCCCTCTCCCTTCTCCTTCTCTTTACCACCCCCCCTCCCCCTCTTCCCTCTCTCTCCTTCTCTTTACCACCTCCTCCCCTCTTCCCCTCCCCTCTTCCCTTTCTCCTTCTCTTTTACCACCCCCCCTCCTCCCTCTTCCCTTTCTCCTTCTCTTTACCACCCCCTCCTCCCCTCTTCCCTTTCTCCTTCTCTTTACCAGCCCCCCCTCCTCCCCTCCCCTCTTCCCTTTCTCCTTCTCTTTACCACCCCCCCCTCCTCCCCTCTTCCCTTTCTCCTTCTCTTTACCACCTCCTCCCCTCTTCCCCTCCCCTCTTCCCTTTCTCCTTCTCTTTACCACCCCCCCCCTCCTCCCCTCTACCCTTTCTCCTTCTCTTTACCACCTCCTCCCATCTTCCCCTCCCCTCTACCCTTTCTCCTTCTCTTTACCACCTCCTCCCTCTTCCCCTCCCTCTACCCTTTCTCCTCTCTCTTTACCACCCCCCCCCCTCCCCTTTTACCCTTTCTCCTCTCTCTACCACCTCCTCCCCTCTTCCCCTCCCCTCTACCCTTTCTCCTTCTCTTTACCACCCCCCCCTCCTCCCCTCTACCCTTTCTCCTTCTCTTTACCACCTCCTCCCCTCTTCCCCTCCCCTCTACCCTTTCTCCTTCTCTTTACCACCTCTCTTCCCCTCCCTCTACCCTTTCTCCTTCTCTTTACCACCCCCTCCCCTCCCCTCTACCCTTTCTCCTTCTCTTTACCACCTCCTCCCCTCTTCCCCTGTGGAAAATTTGTGGTGTATTCAGTATTACAGTTTGTGGTGTATTCAGTATTACAGTTTGTGGTGTATTCAGTATTACAGTTTGTGGTGTATTCAGTATTACAGTTTGTGGTGTATTCAGTATTACAGTTTGTGGTGTATTCAGTATTACAGTTTGTGGTGTATTCAGTATTACAGTTTGTTTGTGGTGTATTCAGTATTACAGTTTGTGGTGTATTCAGTATTACAGTTTGTGGTGTATTCAGTATTACAGTTTGTCTGTGGTGTATTCAGTATTACAGTTTGTGGTGTATTCAGTAATACAGTTTGTCTGTGGTGTATTCAGTATTACAGTTTGTTTGTGGTGTATTCAGTAATACTGTTTGTGGTGTATTCAGTATTACAGTTTGTGGTGTATTCAGTATTACAGTTTGTGGTGTATTCAGTATTACAGTTTGTGGTGTATTCAGTATTACAGTTTGTTTGTGGTGTATTCAGTATTACAGTTTGTCTGTGGTGTATTCAGTAATACTGTTTGTGGTGTATTCAGTATTACAGTTTGTGGTGTATTCAGTATTACAGTTTGTGGTGTATTCAGTATTACAGTTTGTGGTGTATTCAGTATTACAGTTTGTGGTGTATTCAGTATTACAGTTTGTGGTGTATTCAGTATTACAGTTTGTGGTGTATTCAGTATTACAGTTTGTGGTGTATTCAGTATTACAGTTTGTGGTGTATTCAGTATTACAGTTTGTCTGTGGTGTATTCAGTATTACAGTTTGTGGTGTATTCAGTATTACAGTTTGTGGTGTATTCAGTATTACAATTTGTGGTGTATTCAGTATTACAGTTTGTCTGTGGTGTATTCAGTATTACAGTTTGTTTGTGGTGTATTCAGTATTACAGTTTGTGGTGTATTCAGTAATACAGTTTGTCTGTGGTGTATTCAGTATTACAGTTTGTGGTGTATTCAGTAATACAGTTTGTGGTGTATTCAGTAATACAGTTTGTGGTGTATTCAGTATTACAGTTTGTGGTGTATTCAGTATTACAGTTTGTCTGTGGTGTATTCAGTATTACAGTTTGTGGTGTATTCAGTAATACAGTTTGTCTGTAGTGTATTCAGTATTACAGTTTGTCTGTGGTGTATTCAGTAATACAGTTTGTGGTGTATTCAGTATTACAGTTTGTCTGTGGTGTATTCAGTAATACAGTTTGTGGTGTATTCAGTATTACAGTTTGTTTGTGGTGTATTCAGTAATACTGTTTGTGGTGTATTCAGTATTACAGTTTGTGGTGTATTCAGTATTACAGTTTGTTTGTGGTGTATTCAGTAATACAGTTTGTGGTGTATTCAGTATTACAGTTTGTGGTGTATTCAGTAATACAGTTTGTGGTGTATTCAGTATTACAGTTTGTGGTGTATTCAGTATTACAGTTTGTCTGTGGTGTATTCAGTAATACAGTTTGTTTGTGGTGTATTCAGTATTACAGTTTGTGGTGTATTCAGTATTACAGTTTGTTTGTGGTGTATTCAGTAATACTGTTTGTGGTGTATTCAGTATTACAGTTTGTTTGTGGTGTATTCAGTAATACTGTTTGTGGTGTATTCAGTATTACAGTTTGTTTGTGGTGTATTCAGTAATACAGTATTCAGTATTACAGTTTGTGGTGTATTCAGTATTACAGTTTGTCTGTGGTGTATTCAGTAATACAGTTTGTGGTGTATTCAGTATTACAGTTTGTGGTGTATTCAGTATTACAGTTTGTGGTGTATTCAGTATTACAGTTTGTGGTGTATTCAGTATTACAGTTTGTGGTGTATTCAGTATTACAGTTTGTGGTGTATTCAGTATTACAGTTTGTGGTGTATTCAGTATTACAGTTTGTCTGTGGTGTATTCAGTATTACAGTTTGTGGTGTATTCAGTATTACAGTTTGTGGTGTATTCAGTATTACAGTTTGTGGTGTATTCAGTATTACAGTTTGTGGTGTATTCAGTATTACAGTTTGTGGTGTATTCAGTAATAGTTTGTCTGTGGTGTATTCAGTAATAGTTTGTCTGTGGTGTATTCAGTAATACAGTTTGTGGTGTATTCAGTAATAGTTTGTCTGTGGTGTATTCAGTAATAGTTTGTCTGTGGTGTATTCAGTAATACAGTTTGTGGTGTATTCAGTAATAGTTTGTCTGTGGTGTATTCAGTAATAGTTTGTCTGTGGTGTATTCAGTAATACAGTTTGTGGTGTATTCAGTAATAGTTTGTCTGTGGTGTATTCAGTAATAGTTTGTCTGTGGTGTATTCAGTAATACAGTTTGTCTGTGGTGTATTCAGTAATAGTTTGTCTGTAGTGTATTCAGTAATAGTTTGTTTGTGGTGTATTCTACGATATGTCCTCAGTATAGATCATAACCATTAGCAATACACAGGAACAAAATAACTGTGCTGTCAACTCTGTCCTCTGTAATATGATTGGACTATGTCTGTTCCTAGACCCATGTGACTGCTCAGCTGGCCAATAAGAATCAGCTCCTGGACATGATGAGCAAGAAGCACTGCGAGCTGGAGTGTCGCCTTGACGAAATGCTGACCCGCATCGCCACGGAGACGGAGGAGATCAAAGAGTTAGAACAGCAGCTAACTGTCGGTGAGGATGCACACAGCTGATCAGGGTTAGGTTAAGGTATCAGGATCACTCTCACTCTATGCAGGCATGCAAACTTGTCACCTTTCGGCAAAATTCGCCGTTTTGAATCTAAAATAGGTCACTTTCATGATTCATGTAGATCCAATGAGAAAACAAAAAAATATAAGGGGGGAAGTCCGTTCGCTCAAAAAGCAGAAAATAGAGCGTAAACATATGCTGTGAATGCTTGTTCGCCTGCATTGATCAACCGTCAACAAAATTCCGTTGCTATGCCGACACTTGATTTCTAAACAATGTCACTGTGGCGCGAGTTATGACAGCAGCGCGTGCCAATCAAGAAATGAAAAGGCAAGGCGTCAGCTGAAAAACCCACATTTGGAAAGTCTGAGGTAAGATATCAAATTGAATGAAACAATACTTGTTAATACAATATATTTTATTTAGTTTCCATTCAACAACTAAGCATATCGTGGCAGGCATCAAAGGTAAAGTTTTCCCTATGTTGTTTTTCTCAGAATGAGTGATTTAGGAGCAAAGGATGCGTTGTTAGTAAAGCAGGTGGATGCAGGTAGTAAGTGCAGCTGGAGCTGGTCATGGCTGAAATTAGAGGTGAAAATTGAGAGCATACATTCGCTCTGTCTTATATTTCCCAGAAAATTGCCAAAAAAGGTCATGCCAGGTGCATTCTCTGCCAAAAATAAATAAATTATGCAAACAAGGACAGCTATGCTTTGCAATCACATTGCAAAACTGACATACATTGAAAAAAACTGTATGATATCACAACACAGTGTAGTCAGCAGCCTTCAACCCAGAGAGACTACATCAGACTACCCAGTGACTACATCAGCCGTATATCAGGGTCCAGAGAACGTACGGCAGCAATGCCAGGCAAAGCTTCCAACACCCACTGTGAATCGCATAGCAAATGTTTTTTTACCATGTTAAACCTACAAAAGTTATCTTGTTAAGCACCTTTGGGCAAGCACTTAATAAATAGAAAATATTAAAAAAGATACAAAAAAAGATACAACCTATTATTATCATTTGCACTTCAAAAATGGAATATTTTGTTCTTATTTTTTCTAAATCTTTCTTCAGATTATTTTAGTTTGCGACTAGTCATAATCAGAAACAATCATTTAGTATCTTATTTTACGTAAAAAATCCTTCTCACCTTTTTCACCCATAACCAGTTTGCATGTCTGTCCATAACCCTATGGTAGAATACCATACAGACCAGTCTCACCCTAACCCTATGGTAGAATACCATACAGACCAGTCTCACCCTAACCCTATGGTAGAATACCATACAGACCAGTCTCACCCTAACCCTATGGTAGAATACCATACAGACCAGTCTCACCCTAACCCTATGGTAGAATACCATACAGACCAGTCTCACCCTAACCCTATGGTAGAATACCATACAGACCAGTCTCACCCTAACCCTATGGTAATATACCATACAGACCAGTCTCACCCTAACCCTATGGTAGAATACCATACAGACCAGTCTCACCCTAACCCTATGGTAGAATACCATACAGACCAGTCTCACCCTAACCCTATGGTAATATACCATACAGACCAGTCTCACCCTATGGTAGAATACCATACAGACCAGTCTCACCCTATGGTAATATACCATACAGACCAGTCTCACCCTAACCCTATGGTAATATACCATACAGACCAGTCTCACCCTATGGTAATATACCATACAGACCAGTCTCACCCTAACCCTATGGTAGAATACCATACAGACCAGTCTCACCCTAACCCTATGGTAATATACCATACAGACCAGTCTCACCCTATGGTAATATACCATACAGACCAGTCTCACCCTAACCCTATGGTAATATACCATACAGACCAGTCTCACCCTATGGTAATATACCATACAGACCAGTCTCACCCTCACCCTATGGTAATATACCATACAGACCAGTATCACCCTATGGTAATATACCATACAGACCAGTCTCACCCTAACCCTATGGTAATATACCATACAGACCAGTCTCACCCTATGGTAATATACCATACAGACCAGTCTCACCCTAACCCTATGGTAATATACCATACAGACCAGTCTCACCCTATGGTAATATACCATACAGACCAGTCTCACTCTCACTCTATGGTAATATTCCATACAGACCATTCTCACCCTAACCCTATATTAATATTCCATACAGACCAGTCTCACCCTCACTCTATGGTAATATACCATACAGACCAGTCTCACCCTCACTCTATGGTAATATACCATACAGACCAGTCTCACCCTCACTCTATGGTAATATACCATACAGACCAGTCTCACCCTCACCCTATGGTAATATATCATACAGATCAGTCTCACCCTATGGTAATATACCATACAGACCAGTCTCACCCTATGGTAACATACCATACAGACCGGTCTCACCCTCACCCTATGGTAACATACCATACATATCAATCTCACTCTATGGTA